>JXCR01148334.1:136933-177014 GCA_002079205.1 Phalaenopsis hybrid cultivar
ATATATATATATATATATACATACATACAGCTTCTGTTAGAAAGATTCTCCTAGAAACAGCTTAGGCAGAGAGCCCCGTCTCCACCTCCGATCATTCCCATGGCTACAAAGGGTTGGGGGCGTCTCCACTCTCCAAGAACTAGCTAACACATTACCATATTTATCCTATAGTGTTTCTATAAATAAATGTGTAAGAATGAGAGAGAGAGAAAGGGGTGATGTAGTTAAAGAGTACATTAAACTAATCTTCTTAAGGTTCTGGAAGCCATAGTTCTTTATGTATTGTTCTTGTTTACATGGTATCAGAGAAAAAAACTTAACAACAACTGATCCATGGATTCCTCAACATCCACTCCAATCAGATCGAGCCCACAATCCATGGTTTATCACAATAGAATGAAGGAAATCAACATCCCTTCTACTCTCAAATTTCTAATGTCTCACATCAAAACCAACATCCCTGCTCCTCTCAAGCTTTTCAGCTCTTCATAGCTAATGGTTTTGATGAACTTTTTAGAGGAAAGCACTCTGAGCACCCCAAAACTTCTCAACAATGAAACTGGAGTCCTGAAAAAGAACATTTATTTTATTCTATGGAAATTTGTCGATTAGAATCTCACAAGAACAATATTATTAACAATATCCACTCCAACTCCATCATATGTTCTCCATCTTCAAACAACATCAACAATATGGAATACATTGGAGAGGAGATTTCAATCTATCAATCGATATAGAGCAATTCAACTCAATAATGAGCTACAAAACATCACGATGGGAAGCAATACCAAGTCACAATAGCTTGCCAACATCAAGACTATAGTTGATAACATTTCTACAACTGGCTCTACAATTAACGACAAGGACATCATACTATACACATTGAATGGACTACCATCACAATACCAAGGTTTCAAAACAACCATACACACAATTAAACCCTATACAACTAGAAGAATTTTTTTTCCAAACTACACAATGAGGAATACAACCTTACCATAGAAAACAAGGAAACAATAAAGCACAACCACCCTACTCACAAACACAACCAAATCTCATCAAACTTAATACAAACCCAACACAAAAAATCAACCACATCCAGATAAATACCAAAACAACTACAAAAAAAAATAGAACCACAACCACCTAGGACACTCTACAACCCAATGCTGACACATGACCAACTTACAATACAAACCAAACACACATACACAAGCCACTCCAATCATAGTAACTACAACACAACCACCACAAACCTGGACATTTGAGAAAGAGGCTACAATCCACTTAACATCACATTTAGATAATCTCCAAGACTCTGCACCCTACCATGACATAGAACACATCACAGTAGACAATGGCGAGATCACCAACATCTCTCAGCACAAGAATACTTCTCACTCCCAACAATAATTTTACACTCTTGCATTATATAGAGAACCACAATTATCTCATAACTTAATTTTTTTTGCAGAAATTAGCAAAAGATAAAAACCATCTTATTTCATTTGATGCCTTCAACTATTGTGTACATGATTTAGCTACTCAGAGAACACTTCTTACAGACCCAGCTAAACAGAGACTATATCACATCATAGCTCCACACAACTCCATCTCTCCCGGCAACTGACATCAAAGGCTTGAAGACCCACACCACAAAGCTCTCTCCAAAATCTCAAGAGACAATCCTTTCCTCAACATCTCTACCACACATTCACCATGTCTATCTTGTAATCAAAACAAGAGTGACAAACTATTATTTCCTTCAAGCAATACTAGCTATAATGTATTAAAATTACTCCAATTTGATATTATATCCTATTTATAAGTACTTATTCAAGAAAACGCTTGCTACTTTCAATGCATAGTAGATGAAAAGCTACTCACAATTTCATTCACTTATATAAATTACTCCTCATGCAATATAATAAACAAATAAAATAAATTCCAACCAAAAGCACATCTATGTGTTTTCTCAACCTTCAACAACTAACACAAAAAATATAAATGCTCAGACCAAACACAAAAATTCATTATATCAAGAAATGCCGTTTTTATAGAGAAACAAAAATCCCATTTTCAAATTTGTTGACCCACTTTGACTCATCATAACTTGTTGGATGCTACCTCTACAGTTGAGAAGCATAATCATTATTATTTTTAGTCATAGAGGTTTAATTTTATCTAAATTCATGCTTATTCAGCCTTGAAGATATAATATTAATATGACTTGTAGCCAATTTGTAGAGATTGTTTGATATGTACATATAAAAATTAAAAAAAAAAGTTAATTTGGTAGTGTAATATTTGATAAATTTAATAATTACCGAAAGAATCTATTTTATAGACACGTCTAATATTTTCTCTTATAAATATTATCTCATTCAGTTAGAGATATTTTTTGATTAAAATAGTTTTAAAGATTTTTTTGGGTTGAACAAAATTACTAAACATCATTTTGATTATCATTAATACTATGCCAAATGTTTGATCATAAATTCTCTTTTATTTATTTACTATTATTAAGTGATGCATGAGGTGCTAAATTTATTCTTTAATTAAAAACAAATATGTTTAATGATTTATATTCTCTCATTTCTTCTTCCTAGCACCATATTATTAATTTTATCAACTTTTCTAAATATGCATTTATTATTATTATTATTATTATTATTATTATTATTATTACTATTATTAAAGTTGCAAATTTAGGCAACATTTCACACCAATCATCTCATAAAAAAATTATTAAGTTCATGCACCTATGTAATTCAGGGAGTTTTTGATAGAAATAAATAATTTTTAATTACATTTATAATCTTAAATTATCTTTTGTAATAACTAACATTATTTTATAATTGTTTTGCATAAGTACTTCTAGTGAGATGCTAGGCAACATCAACAGATCTGAAAAAACTTCAATAGCGTAGGTCAGTACTGCTTGAAGGATATGTTCACAACTATTCACAAGAAGTGGGAGATGCCTATCTAGATAAGCGAGGATGTTTAGGCTGACAAGTGGAGGGTGCGGTCCTCTTTTGAGTATCTAAAGAAGAGGGAGAAGGCACAACATAATAGAGAATTGGAGTGTGGAGGCTTGGGCGTCTCCCTCAATTCCCCATAATGAGCATAGGAGGAGGATGCATGGTAAGATTTACTCCCTGCATTGAGCTGATTGTTTTAACTATTTCTTCCCTAACCTTCTCAAACGTTAGCAAAAGTTGGAGATAGGCCGAGAGCCCACTTCCGCTGAGTTGCATGCATGCTCGTATACATCAACATCAGGTGAACCATAGGTGGGGTCGATGAGAGATCTCACCATGTTCACATAAGTTTAATATATCTTGGTTTATTTTTGTAATTTGTCTAAAATCAGATCTTCATATTAAACATGTATTATAATTTCCTACAGGATAAGTATGGCACTCGAAGGAGTGTGGGGGTTAAAGCCCGATTGATGTTATTGTCTCTAATCGTCAGTCTGATTATTCTAACTTTGAGAACCGAAGGAAAGTTGCAAGGGGGAGGAAGAATGGAAGAATTTATGACCTTGGGGCACATCAATTTGTTTGTCAGCCGCAACATTTCACGTTATGACCAAAGATCATCGTCGATTGATGAAGAAGTCTTTAGGCGTGGCCTCACTGACAGAGGAGTTGTGGGACAACCAAGCTATTGTACGTTAGCTGAAATCCTCTGTGAAGGATATTGAGCAAGTCGGGAATGATATGGTCGAAAGGCTAAAGGCGACTGTTCATTGCCAAGTGATTAATTGCTGAGTGTAAGAAGAAATAAAAGAACTAAAAGCATGAGATTGTACGTAAGGTTAAAAGAAACCATTTTAAGCACATGGCATTAAAACTACTGCTTATTTATTCAACAAAACACTCTTTTACTGATTTAAGTTATTAACCACCTAAATAAATTTGGGCTAACAAGGGGGTAAATATTTCTATTTTTAATTTTTTTAGGTTTTATATTTCAATAAATCAAGACATAGGTTAAAAGGATATTATTAAAATAAGGATATTTATTTCAATGAAATTATTTGTATTATGAAACTAGTTACTTCTATTAAAACATCCACATCTTAAGTAGTTAGATGTCACTATAACTTTTTTAAATGTTTTAGAGGATGGATGCCATTTATATGGTGAAACATAAAAGTTCTAAAGTCCCTACACAATAAAGCTTTATCTGAAAACTAATGGAGGTATTATTTGATACACAGAAAAAAGAAATGATTCTTTATGGCAAGGTCATATAGGTTTAATTTTATCAAAATACTTAAATGTTTATTATGCCTTGAAGATAAATAATATGAATATGATTTACAACCAATTTATCATGAGTTCAGCCCTATTTTATTATCAAACACAAAGTTTGTTTGATATGTATCTATAAAAAATAAAAGTTATTTGATATAAATTTAATATTTGCTGAAGAAGTCTATTTTTATAGATAAATCAACTATATATGTTCTCTTATAAATATTAGCTTAAAAGATTTTTATGGGCTAAACAAAATTAGTAAACATCATTTTCAGTATCATTAATCCTATGCTAAATGCTTGATAATGAATTCTCACTTATTCATTTATTACTATTAAGTGACGTATGGTTGACATACTAAATTTATTCTTTAATATATATATATATATATATATATATATATATATATATATATATATATATATATNCATTATTGGGTCTATTGTTCAAAGTGATGGTGATATAGATGGGGATGTTATTAGTAGAATTCAAATTAGATGGTTGAAGTGAAGGAATGGAGCAGGCCTATTTTGTGATAGAAAAGTACCGCTTAGCCTTAAAGAAAAGTTTCATAAGATGGGGAGTCCTGCAATGTTTTATGAGGCATAATGTTAGCCTATAAAGGAGAAACAAAAAACTGAGTTAAGTGTTGCACTATGAGAAATTATTAGGTGGTTAAGTGTCTTGATGCTTAGAGATAAGTGCAGAACAAATGTATCCGTAAAATGATTGGTGTAGCACTAGTGGCATACAAAATTAGAGACTCGTCTTGGATGGTTTGATCACATTAAATGTCGACCAAATGATGATTCTTTTAGGAGAGTAGATGTTTTAGATTTGACTTGTGTTAATAAAGGTAAAAGTACACCTAAAAATTCTCGGGCATGTTGTATGAAAAAATGATCTTAATTTATTAGAAATAAATGAAAATTGACACTCAATAATCATAAAGGATGGCTCTCCACTCACCTGGCAAAAGGATATCAACATATTTTACAAACACATCATTACCTTTTGTTTTATTTATATATCTTCTAGACACTTATTTTAGCATTATAATTTTATGTACCTAAAAGTTAACACTGTGGAGGAAATATTTGCAAGTTCTACTTCACCGTCATGCTTCTTCATCTTCCTTTCTCTAGTTTTCTTGTTTTATCTTCTTACAACTCCACCGTTAAAACACTATAAGAAGGTTCTCTAGCTTTCTTCCTCCTCTCTTTACATGGTATCAGAGCCTCTATTGCCTCACCGCATACATAGAAGACTCCTCCTAGTCTCTCAACGAAGGCCTAGCCTCTCTTGGTATCGAAGAACAACCAATCCCTCCCTCCCTCAAGTTTCTAATCTCATGCATCAAGAAGGTAGTCTCTAACTTTTTTTCAAATAATAACTATCCATTGTGGTTCTCACAAGTCCTCAAAATCATCAGTCGATGGATTAATCAATGGATCAATCCCCATACCTCTCATTACGGTATCCAATGCCGTAGGCTCAACCAGTCTCAATCGAGCGCACAACACTTGAACGTTGGTGGCCAAAGCTTGGCAGTCGCCAAACTCTCCATGGTATCAAATACAATAATACCATATTTTGTGAACCTCGATAGCAGCCGGGAGATTTGGATTACACTAGAAAAACACCTACAAGAAACAAACAAATCCAAAGACATACAACTAAAAAATGAGCTACACGAGGTGTCTATGAAGAATCAATTTATGGCGCAATACCTGACACAAATCAAGGTCCTCGTGGATAACATCTCAACCTCTGGCTCAACTGTAGATGTGGAAGACATCATACTTTATGCTCTCAAAGGACTACCGCTTGCCTACCAAGTGTTCGAGACAACAATTCAGACTTCTCTCTCTCTTATCAGTCATGAGGATCTCTACTCTATCCTCTACAATGACGAGATCAACTTATCCAACAAAAAACAACACTAACACACCACCACTAAACCCTCATATAGCTCTCTACACTCAAAGAGGACGCATTTGTAATTATTAACTTGAGCAAGAAAGGAATCTCAATCCATCAAGAAAACCACCTAATCAACAATGCTCCACCACACCAAGCATGTGTCAAATCTGCTACAAAAAGGGGCACCTCGCCTCTCATTGTTGGCACCGTCTAAACATCAATTATCAACCCACCAAGCCCAAGGATGTTGACCTCACTTTTGGTTGAGGTCTAGAAAACTTCTTTAGTAGCCTAGGTCTAGCCATAGGACTNCCAACGTACCATTTGTTTAGTTGGGTTGACTTAACATTGAAACTTCTTTAAATTGTGGTATGTGTCCTTCATAGTAATGTTTCAATCAATGCTCATTAACTTTAAAGATCTTTCCAGTTTTAGGATATCTAATAACAACAGTTCCATAATGATAGACTTTAATCACCTTAAATTATCCTAACTATCTGGATTTCATTTTTCCTAGCAATAATCTCAATCTTGTATTATATAATAAAACTTCTTATCCAGGTTTAATTTTCTTTTTAATAATCTTCTGATCATGCCATATTTTTATTTTCTCTTTATAGATTTTTGCATTATCATACGCTTCATTTCTAATCTCCTCAAGTTCATTGAGTTGCAATAGTCTTTTCTCACCACATCTTTTAGATTAAAATTAAATTCCTTAATAGCCCAAAATGCTTTATGCTCCAATTCTACTGGTAAGTGACATGTTTTTATAAAAATAATTCTATATGAGGACATTCCTATAGAAGTCTTATAAGCAGTTCTATATGCCTTAAATGCAGTGTCTAATCTATCAGATCAATCCAATTTATAAGGATTTATAGCTTTTTCTAAAATTCATTTTATTTCATGATTTGATATCTCTGTTAGACCGCTAGCCTGAGGATGATAAATATTAGAGAATTTATGAATATTATCAATTCAATTTTTTTATTCTCTTATTTCTAAAATGAGATCCTCCATCCGTAATAATTACTCTTGGTATTCCATATCCTATAAAAATATTTTTAATTAAAAATTTAGAAATGCTCCGAGCATCGCATCTATGTACAACAATAGCTTCAATCCATTTGTACATATAATCAACAACAAGTAATATATATAAATTTTTAAATGAAGGCATAAATGGTCCCAGAAAATCTAATCTCCACACATCAAAAAATTTAACTTCTAATGTGAAATTTAGAGACATTTCATTTCTTTTTGAAATATTTCCTACTCGCTAACATCGATCACATGTTTTAATATATTCATTAACATCTCTAAAAAGAGTTGGAAAATAAAATCCAGCTTGTAAAATTTTATATGCAGTTCTACTTGTTCCAAAATGTCCTCCAAATTTAGAATCTTGGCATTTTTCAATTATATGTTGAGTTTCTTCATAAGGCACACACCTTCTAATAATTAGATTTTTACATTATTTATATAAATATGGGTTATCCCAAAAATAGAATTTTGAATCATATATAAATTTCTTTAATTGTTGATTTTTAATATCAGGTGGTAAAATATCACTTACAATATATTTACTATATTGACATACCATAGTGTATCTAGTTCATAAATATTATATAATTTTTCATCAGGGAAATTTTCTCAAATTTCATTTACAAAATTAGTTAATATTTCTTTTTATAGTTTAGACAAATGATCAGCTATTTGATTATAATTTCCCTTTCTATCAACTTCGATAAAATCAAACTCTTGCAAAAGAAGTATCCATCTAATTAATCTTGATTTAGCATCCTTCTTTTGCATTAAGTATTTAATAGCAAAATGATCTGTATGCACTATACATTTAGTTTCAATTAAGTAAGGTCTAAATTTATCAAAGGCATAAACAATAGCTAATAACTCTCTTTCAGTAGTAGTGTAATTGATTTGAGCATCATTTAGAGTTTTACTAGGATAATATAATACCTTAAAAACATTATTATGTTATTGTCTTAACACAACTCCAATAGCATAATCACTAGCATCGTACATTATTTCAAATCATTTTTCCCAGTCAGGTGGAACTATTATAGGTGTAGTGATTAATTTTTCTTTGAATAATTCAAATGCTTTTAGCATTCCTCATTAAAATCAAATTTCGTATCTTTTTCTAAAAGTTGGCATAATGGCTTAGTTATTTTTGAAAATTTTTTTATGTAACACCTGTAGAAAAAAACATGTCCTAGAAAGCTTCTTACCCCTTTAACGTTAGTAGTAGGTGGTAATTTTTCAATAACTTGAATTTTTGTAGGATTCACTTCCATGCCATTTTCAGAAATTTTATGACGAAGTATAATACCTCCTACAACCATAAATTGACATTTTTCCCAATTTAGTACTAGGTTGATTCTTTCACATACTTCCAAAACCTTTTCTAAATTATTTAAACATAATTCAAAAAGTTTCAAATACAGAAAAATCATCCATAAAAACTTCCATTCCATGCTTAATGAAATTACTAAATATTGACATTACACATCTTTGAAATGTTGCAGGTGCATTGCATAGTCCAAAAGACATTCTACAAAAAGCAAATGTTTTATAAGGGCTTGTAATTGTTGTCTTCTCTTAATCCTCTGGAGTAATTGAAATTTGGTGATAACTGATATATCCATCTCAAAAGCAATAATATTTGTTTTCAGCCAATCTATCTAACATTTGGTCTAGAAAGGGTGAAGAAAAGTTATCATTCCTGTTGGCCATGTTTAGTTTTCTATAGTCAATAATCGGTAACTTGTCTTATTGGAAGTAATTTATTTTTCTTATTTTCTTCAACGATCACTCCTTTCTTTGGAACACAGTGAATTCGACTCGCCCAAGCACTATCTGAAATAGGATATTTAATTCCAGCATCTAATAAATTTAAGATTTCTTTTTTAACAACCTCTTTCATTATTGAGTTTAATCTCCTCTGAGGATCAACTTTAGGTTTGTATTGTTCATCTAAAAGAATTCTGTGCATACAAATTGAAGGACTAGTTCATTTAATATCTGCTAAAGTCCATCCAAAAGCCTTTTTATATCTTTTCGGCATCTCTATTAATTTTTGTTCTTGAATTTCAATTAATTATGAAGATACAATAACAAGTAATGTAGACAACTCTCATAAAAATACATATTTTAAATGAGCAGGTAATATTTTCAGTTCAAGTTCAGGTGCTTTAATACTTGAAGGAATAAGATTTTTATTATCATTTTCTAACAAATCTAAAGTTTCAAATTTGTCCTGAATATAATCTAAATCTTCTTCTTTTATTTTGTCCTCGTTCTCAAAAATTCTCCTTGCCTTAAGATGTCTTCAAACTCTTCTTTAAATTGCTCGTTAGTCAGATAATCGGTAACTTCCATGTTGAAACATTCATTATCTTTTTCTATTACAGGATATTTCATAGCTTTTGCAATGTTAAATGTTAATTGTTGATCATTAACTCTCCTTATCAATTCTCCTTTTTACATATCTATTATAGCTCTCCCTGTTGCATGAAATGGTCTTCCCAAAATAATAGGAATTTCTTTATGTTCCTCTATATCCAATATTATAAAGTCTACAGGGAAAATAAATTTATCCACTTTAACTAAAACATCTTCCAAAACTCCTTTTGAATAAGTTATTGATCGATCAGCTAACTGGAGAGTTAGAGTAGTAGGGGAAATCTCTCCCAAATCTAAACATTTAAAGATTGATAGAGGCATAAGATTGATACTCGCTCCTAAATCACATAATGCTTTTCCATAAAACTTTTCACCAATAACATAAGGTATAGTAAAACTACCATGATCTTTTAATTTTTTAGGAAGCTTTTTTTGAATAATAGCACTACACTCTTCACTGAGTGCAACAGTCTCGTGATCTATAAACTTCCTTTTCTTGTTTAGTATATCCTTCATAAATTTCACATAACTTGGCATTTGTTCCAAAACTTCAATGAAAGGAATGTTTATCGTCAAATTTTTAAGAATTTCTAAAAACTTTGTAAATTATTTATCTTTATTCTTCTGCTTCAGTCTGTTAAGGAAACAGAGGTAAGGGTTTTTTTAAGGGAACTTGTGTTTGTTCATTTTCATTGTGGTCATTTACCATTTCTTCCTTCTCTTCATCAACTTTAGTTTCTATTTGGATTTTTATTTCAACTTCTTTTCCACTTCGTAATTGAATAGCTTTAATTTGCTCCTTATTTTGATCTTTTGGATTAACATCCACAGTACTCAGAAGAATTCATGAAGGACTATTACTAAGTGAGTAGCAATACATCCTAATTGATTTTCAATATTTCTAATAGCAGCCTCTTGAGTCTTTGATTTCCCATTTTCAACATTACTTCTTCCATCGTTAACTTCTTTTCCTTAATTTGTGGGTTAGGGTTAGAGTTAAATCCAGGAGGATAATAAGGTCGATAATTAGGATTTCCCTGGTTGTTCAAATTTTTAGAGGGATTCACCGAATTATTATAGTTATTCCAACTAAAATTAGGGTGATTTTTCCATCCAGTGTTATAATAATTAGAATAAGGATTGTTATTTCGATTTTTTATTGCATTTAAAGTTTCATAAGATGATTGAGTATCATTTATCTATCCTAGCAGATTTTCCTCTAATACTAGGGGTATTTGAGAATAGTTGACTCCAATTTGATCAATCTTCTTTAATATAGCAGAAATTTAAGATGCTAAAATAGAAATTGCATCATATTCATGAATACTAGCTACTCTCTTAGGATTTACCAGTTCAGAGGGTCAATGAAAATTGTTAGTTGTCATTTTTTCTATTAAAGAGTATGCTTCATCAAAAGGTTTTAACATTAAAGATCAGTCAGCAGCAACATCTATAATAAATCTGAGTGATCCTACTAATCCATTGTTAAATGTTTGAGTTATTTAATTTTCTAAGTTATTAGTCATTTTGTTCAATATTTTATTTTCTTTTTTGTAGTTTTCAAATTTTTCTAATAGCACGTTCTAATTCTGAATTGCAAGGTACTAAACCTTTGGATCAAATATTTCGCATAAATAAATATAATAAGCAAAGAAAAATTCTTAAAAATAACTCTTAAATAATTTTTTTTTTCTTTTTGGATTTTTTATTTTTTAATTTTTTATTTATATATTTATATATATATATATCTAAATTTGCTAGTTTACAAAACCTATTTAATTTACCGTTACCTTCCCTGGCAACGACACAAAAAACTTGATCCCAAGGAAATATAGTTGTATAAAAATTATAAATTTGACCCCGCTACGTAACGATGCCAAAAAATTGATGCTCTATATACAATTAAGAAATTTAAACAATTAATGTTGGGATTCTATGCAAGTATACATATCATTATCAAGTAATAAAGGACTTTCTATTTAAGCCCCAAAATCGATCTCATGGGGAAGATTTAAATTTCAAATGATAAATTAATTAGGAAATTCACATAAAGTAAAACAAAATTACTGTCACTAATTTTGAATGTTGACATTATCAGAACTAAATTATTTAACTATTAGCAAAATTGAAATGCAATGTTTAAACAGTAACTACTAAACTATTAAACTATGTTTATGTGATGAATATTTCTTATGTGAAAAAGGCATATTTCTCACTACAATGTGATTTTGGTAAAATGAGATGAGATAAATGGTTACAATATGTATTGTGCCAAATAGGAGAAGTTTTAATTTTCTACCCTGATATAGTGTTATATAAAATCATTGGCTAATCCCAGGTTTGGTTCCTAAATCGGTGGCTAGGCTAGGAGGATATTGGCTCCCACTCCAAAGCTCCCACTTTCCTTCCTCTGAAGGCTAACTCTTGATTTAATTCATAAACATTAAGATTGAATTGGGGATTTTTAGTTTGTATCCCTAAAATCTCCAATTCTAAACCCAACAATGTATATTTCTCTTTTTATTTGCACTTAATTCCATGAACGAAATTTTCTTTCATGGAATCAAATGTGATCCTTACTCTATTGTAGAACTCATACTCCATTTCCTGGATCATATGTTTCACAACAAATTTTAACAATGCAATTGGTCAGATTGAAAAATAAATTAAGTTCGGAGTTGAAAAACCATTATAATTTATTTTATATTTTAACATTGACACATCCATATTATCTCTTCGTTTTACCATATCTCAGAGTAGGGAGAAAGATAAAGGAAACTACTTAGCTTCATGAGAAAGATACAAAAAACACAAATTTCATATAAAAAAGAAAGTTCATACAACACTATTAAACAAACAACACTTATCTAAAACTCTTTCTCAAAACAAATCCCTTGTAGCCTCTCCTAGGGAATGCAGGAAGAAGAAATCTCTCACTTTTCTCCTTCTGCAACAACTCTCAGAGAAGAATTAACGCTTAATCTCACCACAAAAACTCTAAATTATAAGAATAATAGACTCTAAATGGTTGTGGAATGAAATAGAAGAGTGTGTAGTGCGTAGGAGGTTGAATTTTGGGCGATGAGAAGTCAGGAAGTGTCACTTTTTTGATCAATTTTGGCCCCAAATAAAGCTTAGAGTTGGTTCTCCAATAGGTGCATCCAAAAACTCTTCAAAAAGCATCCAAATTTTTAAAATCTTGTAGAAACAGGGTCTGCACCAACACTGCCGTCGTCTGCGCTAGTTGCCATCTTTTTAATTTGCTGCTCTCTATCAAACAGCACCGTCGGCGCTGAAAAAATTTTCATATTCTCTATTTTGACTCTAAATTTCATCTTTATTGCTTCCTTTTTGCTCCAAGTCCTAAAAATGAACAACCTACAAGAAAACATGAAAAATATCTTACATTAAAGTGCAATATCACAAAAAATGATTATAAAATATGGGTCTAAAAATACATATATTTTTGGTATATCATCTCTCGAATTGTCTCGAGTTCATGTTGGTCTTATTATATTTGCTGTGTGGTTCACCCAGTTTATACTTGTATGCTCAGTGAACTTTAATGTTTTGATTATCCCTTTTAGTGGGGTAAAAATCACTTGATGTTTTACTTACAAATTATACGGGTAAAAGCCCTTAGAGGCAATTTGGCTTAATTAAGAAACTTAGCCGGTTTGAATTTTAATGATGGGCTTGTAGTGTTTTAAAGTTTCAAATTAATTACAGGTCATTTTCTAAACCTCATTAGATAAAATTTTGATTAAAACTAATTCACTATTGAGCACTTAAAACTTAATTGGTAGATTTGTAATTTTTAGAAAAATTTAAATATTTATATTTTTAATCCTTATCATGTGTCATAAATTGTTTCACAACCATTAGTTGGGGTTTTAAGTCAGTGGTTTATGCTCTTCCAAAGTCAAACACTTCACGTTAATACCTTCTTCTTTATATATTCTTCCAAATTTCATCAATTTAAAAAATTACAAATTTATCTTTAATGAGACCAAAGTGAGATTGGTTGCTACCATTTACCCCCTTCCATATTTCAATCATCATAAGATATTAATTAAGATCATTTATAACCCATTTTCTTTTTGGTTAAACCTAAATATTAATTAAGGCTTAAATTCCAAAATTACAGTTTTGCCCTTTAAGGCCCTAACATCTCATAATTCATTAAATCAAACTCAAATGATGTTTAAATTTTTATACTACCCTATTTATGGGTTAATTAAAACATCAAATAAGAAAATGTGATTTTTAAATTTATTTAATATTATAATTATTTTTAATGCAAAAATAGAGATTTTTAGTTAAAATTTAATTATTCAACCAAAGCAAAGCTTTTGTCTTTAAGACAATTACTGAGGATACACTAAGGTCAGAGGACCACTTGGACCAATTTCTATAATTTTTAGAGCTTTAATTTAATTATTAGAATTATTTTTTGTTTTGAGTATTAATTAAATATAAAATATTATTTAAATGGAAAATTAAAATTGATATTTTTATTAAATTTCACCAAGGTCAGGGAATCTAAAGAAATAAATTTCATATTTTTGTGATTTATATTTTAGTTATTACAATTATTTTAGTGGAAAATTAAAGAAAATTCATTTTAAGCCCTTAAAAATTAATATCTTGACTTACAAAATTAAGAAAATTATTTTGATTGGTCCCAAATGATCAGGAAGCCAAATGTGACATTTTAGTGTGTTTTTATAATTATGAAATTTTTATGATTTTAAAATTAATTTTTAATTATTTAAATACTTAAAAATAGCTTAAAAATGAAGTATTTATTTTAATTATACTTTTATTTTTCATAGGTTCCTCTGGTTATAAGGAGCTCTCAAAACCAATTTGGTTATTTTTTTGAGTTGTATTTTAATTATTATAATTATTTTAGTGCCAAAAATGTCATTTCGTTTCATTAATCGATTTTAATGCTCAAATTAATTCCATTTGACTTGAAAATTTTATGGGGAGCTCCTCTATCATTAAATTACAATGGAGAATGATTTTTATGCCATTTCAATTTAAGTTTACTATAATTTAATTTTATTTCATTTTTAAGGATTTGTGACAATTAGGATTATATTTAATAGGTTAAACTAAGTTCATATTTTTCTTAGGGTCCTCTGACCATAGTGAACATACCAAAACAAGTTTTATATTTTTCTAATTATTTTTTCAAAATAGGCATGGTACACTTGAAAAATAGATATCTCTGCCTAAAGATATCCCCTGGCCTTGGGAAAAATAGAGAAGATCACTCTTGATAGAGAGAATCAAAGCCCCAAAAATCATGTCATGGTGAAATGTCCATGCAAATGGAGAGCCCACATAAGAATTACACTATTTAATTAAATAAAAATCACACAATAATCAAACATACATGAAACCTTTCTACATTGTTCTCCTCGATTCACTGAGCAAGTGTGTATTTTTATTTTATTTTTATAATTTTTCTACACAAAGATATGGATTTTTGAAGATCTGGGATTTATGTAAATCAAATAAAGCCCTACTTTTCTACTTATCCAGCGTGGTGCTGACTGGATCATAAGCAGCTCCAAACAACCTAGCGGTGCTCCGCCATTTGACGCTGCCTTCTGACTCAGCTGCCACACGTCTCGTTGCTCGATTCCATCCATCCCTTCAGTGCAATCCAAAACATCCATTCGATACACGCAGAAACATATGACATCCACTCATCATCCCCAAGAATTAGTCTGAGAGCCAATAAACTTCAAACCTTAATATCTCACTCGATACTCAACCAAATCAAGCTCGGTTTCTTCTTATCAACTTGTCTCGATGAGATGAACACATCCATATGGTTAATCAAGTCTTAAATCAAGAATATAAGCATGAAGATTTAAAATAGGCTCGGCTTGAGGAGAGAGTTCAATTCCTTTACCCAAGAAGTGTGGCCTCAATTGGGTCCTTCCAAAAGCCTTAGTTGAGTCCAGAGAGCTCCTAGATGAAACCTTGGGCCGTGGTGAAATGCCTATGTATGAAATCAATAAAGAACGATTTGGGGTGTAGATCAAAGTTTATGCTTGGGTGGACTAGTGATGGGGCTTTTATGGGGGATCTTCTTCTCTCAGTTAGGGGATAGTGTGGGTGCAATTAATTTGAATTTGGTGTTGTTTAGAGGGATTTCCTATTTTGGGCTTGATTTTGAGCTCCATAATTGAGCTCAAGTAGTGGGTTTGAGGGCTAGAGGATGGTTGGATTGGACTTAAGAGGTCTTAAGGAAGCTCTAGGAAAATTTTAGCAGTCTCCCCAAGGAATTTCAACCTCTCCCCCGTTGGTCATGGAGGGTGAGTTTAAATAGAGGGACTTGAAGGCTCCAATTGGGCCAACCAGTGGGTGGCTTTGGTTGCTTAGGTTATGAGAAGAGTGGGGAAAAAACCAATTGGGTTGAGCCAGCTTGGTTATGTGTAATTTTTGGTTTAACGCTTTCCTCTTTCTTGGTTATGGTGTTTTCCGGTCGGCCAAGCTCAGGCACCATCTGGTCCAGGGAAGTCAAGACTTGGGTTTGGTGTAATCAATTTAGAGTTGTCATGTGTATAGGTTTTGAATTAAAATAGGATGGGGGAATGATAATTTTGGGTCAATTTAAGTCAAGACATGATTTGGGGTTGGTCTCACCTGCCAAGGCTGGTTTTGGCTGAATTGGAGATCATTTGCCTCAGCTTAATTAGTGAGGAGAGGTCGCTATCCAAAAGATTTGGCTAAGCACGGTTTAGAGTGTGTCATTAAAAGGGATAAAAACCTTTTTAATGAGGCTTGAAAGTTGCTCCTCTTTTTGCCATTAATAGCTTGGTGAGGTGGCAAAGGATCATATGGCTCACCTATGACTTGGGGATGGCTTCATGGCTTGTCCTTGGCTTGGTCACTTGCATAAGAAGGGATTTTTGGATTTTATGGGATGTTTAGGTGCTTTTGTCATGAGGCTTAATATGGAATGATTTGACCATGAATTTAAAACTTATGGAATGATTTTAATGAAATGAATAATGAAGAGAAAAGTTGTAATGTGGGCTTTGGATTTGGGCTTTTGGAATTATATGTGGTGGGCTTGAGCTTTTAAAATTAGGGGTGAAATTGGAATAAAGTTTGGGTAAATAAAATATTTAATTTGGTATATGAGATGCCATGAAGAGTTTTAAAAGGATTTCAAGTGATTTTTAATTGAATTGAAAGGTCAATTTGGTGGAATTTGGACATAGGTTCAATTTGGGGATTTTTTGTTAGACTTGAGTTTGGGTGAAATTAAGCTTAAAATTGGGCCAAATTGGGCTTAAATTTGGTTTCAATTGGTATCAGGGATGTTGTATGTTGGTTTAGAATTGAAATTGGGTAAGATTGGGGTCAATTGGGTCAAGATTGAGACTAATTTGGGGAAATGGGGCCTTTAAGGGCAATTTGGGGCTTTTGGTCAACATGGGTCAAACTGATCAAATTGGGTCAATGTGATGGTTCAAAATTGAAATTGGGAATATTTGGGATGATTTTTGGAATTTTTTAGATTATTTTAAATTTTTTAAAATTTAGGGTCATGAGGGCAGTTTGGTAATTTTGGCAAATTTTGGGGTATTTTAAGGATTTTAAAATTTTGGTGAATTTTGGCCAATTTAGGTAGTGGATAATGATTTGAGATGACTTTTTGACAAATTTGGGTGTTTGGGACAATTTTGGGATTTTTTGCAAAAATTAGGGTTGTAGTGGTATTTTGGTAATTTGGTGATTTTGGGCTAGGATGGGCAAGTATGTCATGAAGCCATCTCAAACCAATAAAAGCCATATGAGGACTCCCTTTGGATGCTCAATATGCTTGTCCTAACCTTCTTAGCCAAGTGCTAGGGGCCATATGGGATTTCTTAAAGTAGTCAGGAGACCAAATTAAGTGCAAGTGGTCTTAAGATTTAGGGTGTGTGAAAAAGTGTATTATGTGCAAGTTAGCCTAACCAAAACCAAACCACCCAGGGTTAGTCCTAAGGCTTGACCATCCTATGGGGATTCTCCTTGAGCTCCCTCATATTGACACCACCTACTATGTTCTAAAGGTTAGAACCATTATGTAGAACTTCAAGTTGAGCAAAGAAGAGTGTAAAATTTTTAATTGTGAGGGTTCCTTTTCTAGTTATTTAGGGACAGTCAACAGAAAATTCCTTTGGCAAGAACCTAGGCTATTAAGGACAAAACTAGACCTCAACCATAAGTGAGGCCAACAAGTTCTAATCTCTTCCTAAGAAGCCTAGGGTCTAGCCATAGGATTTTCATGTTGATTATCCTATAAGACTAGTAAAGGAACCTTCACCATTAGAAATTCTAAACTCCTCTTTGCTCATCTTAAAGTTCCACCTGTTGGATCTAACGTCTAACACTTAGTAGGTGGAGCCAATATGAGAGAGTTCAAGGAGGGTCCCCATAGGACTGTTTTTCCTTAGAGTTAACCAGAGGTGGTGTAGCTTTGGTCAATCATGCACAAACACACTTGAACTACTCACCTCAACTCACAACCTCAACTTTAACCTACTCATACGTAGCATGGTTCCCCCATTTTCTTGGAAACTCATGTGGATCGACCCCCAAACCCTTAGCACTACGCTAGGGTTTGGCTAAGACCAACACATCGAGGATCCAAAATGGTAGCTCACTTGGTTTCATGGTAACATAATGGTAATTTTATAACAAGTAGCTTCCTTTGGTCCTAATTCTACTTAATTATCCAATTTTGGCCTTTTGCCCCAAACTTTCTCAAATTTACCAAATTGCCCTTAAAACCCTAAATTTTTAAAAATTACCCAAATTACCTAATTTTGTCCAAAAATTATCTCTAATCCTTTTAGACCAGTCAAATTTCCCAAAAAATTTCAAAATTTCCAAAATATCGCCAAAATTGCCAAAAATTACCAAAATGTCCTTGGTGGCCAAAATTTTCCAGAGCCTCCTAAATCATTTCAAACACTTCCAAAAGAAATCTTGACCACTCATGAAGTCCAATTTGACAAATTTGACCAATTTTTATCAAAATCCCAATTTTGTCATTTAAGGCTCAAATACCCTAAATCACCCCCAATTTCCACCATATTGATGTTAAAATTTCACAATTTTAAGTCTAAACTGAATTTTATCATTTCTAAACCCAATTGAAATAAAATTTAAGCCCAATTGAACTCAATTCTAAACCCAAATTCCGAGCTCAAATTTAACCCCCAATTTGACCTTAAACCAAATTTCCATCAATTTAACCCCTCTTAGCCTATCCAATTTTCTCAATTCTTTATTCTAAGCTCTTCATCGCATCCTTCTATAACAATAGAAACCTTCAATTGGCCTTGAACTAGCCTCAAGCCTAGCCCAAATCCAACTCAAATCAAAATCTCTAATTTTGCCCCGAAGTTTAAATTCCTCCAAATTGAACATCATAACCCTCAATCTTCAACTCAATTGAATCCCAAATGCCTTCTAATAATGTCCTAGACCAAATTAACAATTCAATTGGAGTAGATCCAAACTCTAGCCAAGCCCAAACCCAATTCCAAATAAAAAACTAAATTTTGAACCTAAACCTTAAACCCACTTAGAGCCACATGTTTTAACCTATTTTGGACCACCTCACCTACCAATTGGAGCCTAAGAACCACCCTAGATGCTCTTATCCCATCCTATAGGTGCCATGGATCAAGAATCCCATGGTTTATGGGATTCTTTCTTAGTTTTTGTCAAGTGACCTGAGCTTGGTCTAAAGTGATTAATCCTCAAGCCTAATCACCATTAAACCTCCTCCTTAGTTCTCTGAGCCAGCTAGCCACCTCCCTTGGCCTGGTCGGCTGGCCTAGTGGCCGGAAAACCCAAAATTAAGAGAGCCTCCACCTTAGTTCGAACCCAATTACACCATTCCAATGTGGTACACATTCATTGATCGTTGACTCCACCGAAGCTCCCTTCTTCACCCCTTGGCTTGGCTAATTAAGCCCAAGCTCCCCCTCTATTTAAACTCCCCCTACCACGGCCAAGAGGAAAGTACTATCATTTGCTTGGGGAGAGGTCTCTAAATTGCTCAAAGAGCTTCTCTGAGTCTTCCTAAAATCAATCCAACAAACTTCCTCAATTGGAACTCATTGCCAAAGCTCAATTTTGAGTTCAAAATCTAGGGCCTTTTCTGTCACTCAATTAACTTCACTAAAGCTCAAATTAAATCACCCAAAAGCTTCCTTAGATCAAATGAGGAAGTTCCCCATCAAAACACCCCTCTGTTGAGAACTCTAACCTATTACTAGACCATGATCGCATCACCCCATGGTAAATCTCTTGCCTAGGCTCAACCTCAACTCAAATTGGTACTTGGAGAAACTTTGTGGAGTCACAACTAACATCTAAAACCAACCCAATTGAGGCCTCACCTTTTGGTCTAAGGTATAGTTCATAAATCCTAAAATTAAGTTCGGTTTCATCATTTGTGAATAGAATGTTAATTTCAAATGTATCTATCCATATGGATGTGCTTGTCTTGATTTGGTGAAGCTATAGGAACAAACGATAAGTGATTTGGTGCAGTATTGAGTGAGATCAAAGATTTTTAGTGTAGACGGTTCTCGGTTTAGAACATATTGGGTCGATGAACGGATGTCATTGATTCGCGCATTTATTGATCCAATGGTGGAGGAGTCAAACGAAGAGATGGTTCATAAAGCGCGGTCTGCGTGGCAGTTGGCGCGTAAGTTAGCATTGAGTGGAAGCACACCGAGTGGTCTTTTGGAGCCTAAAAGGATCCACTTAACACCATGTGGATAAGTGGATAAATAGGGTACTTTTGGATTTAATTAAGTACTGAAAATTTTAAAAATTCATAACTTGCTGTAGAAAAATCATAAAAATAAAATAAAAATACCAAATCATCCTCAACTTTGGGCTTAAGAAAAGTAATTTATCATCCTTTCTAGTTTAAGCCCCTTACTTAAGAATCATTTGTTCTTAATTGACTTCCAAATCATGAAGATTAATAGAATTATTATTTTGTTGATGTCTACATGGGTGGTGAGTGAGTTTCTACATTTCAGTCCCATTGTATTTCAATCATCAAATCATGTTTATTAAGATCAGAATTACCCATTTTTCTTTGGTTAATCCTAAATTTTGATTAGAATACCAAAGTCTAAAGTGAGTATTTTGCCCTTTGGGCACCTCATAACTCACTAAACACAACTCAAATGACTTTAAGGACTTGAAGTGTCATATCCATGAGGTGATTAAAGTATTAGAGGATAAAACGTGGATTTCTCAAAATTTTAATTTAATTTCGTTATTTATTTTAAATAAGAAAATAAGATTTTCAAAAAGTGACTTATTTAACTTCTCAAAATAAATCTTTTGTCTATGAGAAAATAATTAAGGGTTTCTTTAGGTCAGGGAAATGCTTGGATAAAATTTCATGATTTTTTTGAATTAAATTATTATTATTATTACTTTAGTTTGGCTCAATTTTCATGATTTATTTAACTAGAAAATGGTGTTTTAATTACAAAAATTATTTTTATATTTTTCTTAGACTCTTCTAAGTTAAGAAAACTCATAGAATCAAATTTTATATTTTTTGATTTTTAATCTATTTCTTATAATTATTTTAGTGAGAACAAAATGAAAATTCATTTTTAAGCTTTTTAAAATTTGTTTTGAACTTAGGAAAATTAGAAAAAATATTTTGA
Source organism: Phalaenopsis hybrid cultivar (assembly GCA_002079205.1). Taxonomy (NCBI): domain Eukaryota; kingdom Viridiplantae; phylum Streptophyta; class Magnoliopsida; order Asparagales; family Orchidaceae; genus Phalaenopsis; species Phalaenopsis hybrid cultivar. Next base: position 158,283 of record JXCR01148334.1, read on the forward strand.
TGAGTCTCAAGTGATCAGAGTATAGTTAGGAACATTTTCAAATATTTTTGAATTCTTAGAATTTTTATTTATTTTTAATTATTTAAAATTCAAAATGAGGCAAAAAAAATTAAGTGTTTTATTAAAAGTGATTTTTATTTATCCTAAGTAACTTGGATCACAAGAAACTTAGAAAACCACTTTTTATAATTTTCCCAAGTGTATTTAATTTATTATAATTATTTTTGTACAAAAATACAAGGTTTCTTAGAAAATCTGTGTATGATTTGTAGTATATGTTCCTTTCTAACTACCAGTTCTTAAGCCTTTAAGGAAGGGTTAGGGCTACTGATGACTTAAGGTAGTGAAAGGACATCTCACTAATTGAACATTGATTTTATATTTTCAGCTATAAGAAAAGATGATTAGTGGTTCTTTGAATCATTGAATGTTGCCCCTCATCTCGAACTAGTAAGCTACCACAATATTTCATTTGCTCATCCAACAGAATTTTACATATATTTCATGTTGACAAATTAGAAGAAGCAGTCATTTAAACATTTTTGTAACATCCACCTTTCACTTTTAGGTTCAAACTTTAAACATATACATATGATTATTGCATGCTCTATCAATTTTTCACAAAAAAAAACTTCTATTCTAATATTGTTAAACTCAACCCATGAAATCTATGAAACAAGAAAGCCAGTTCCAACAAGGGGTTGGAATCCAAACCACCATATGATATACTTCACAAGTAAAGGAGAGCAAAGGGGGTAGAACTGAATCCAAAAGGTGGCCATAACAAAACCATCATTAAACAAAACCGAGCCCAGCAAGTGGGCAAAGCTAAACCTCCAAAAAGATAAAATCAAGCCCAGCATAGGGGCCAAGCTGAACCACCAAAAAGGTAAAATTATGCCCAACATAGGGGCCAAACTAAACCACCAAGGGAGCCAAAATCAATCTTAATATAGTGTTCAAGCTAAACCACCAAAGGAGCAAAAATTGAGCTTAATATAGGGGCCAAGTTGAACTACCAAAAAGGCAATATTGAACATAGAATAAGGGGCCAAACTGAACCACCAAAGGAGCAAAAAACTGACCCATCAGAAAACGAAACCCAACCACCAGAAGTGAGGGAAGATTGAGTCACCAAAAAGCTATAGAAATGCAGTTATAATCCCAACATATACATTTGAGTAAAGAGGCAGCAAAAAGTGCAAAGCCAGGATACTAAAGTAGCTCCTCAAAGTACCAAATAAAGTTTCCAACACATAATCAAATAGAAGCAAAAAAAGTAAAAGAAACAAGCCATTAGATAGCAGTTTAAACCATCAAATAAAGTTTCCAATACATATATTTGAATAAAAATAGGAAGAGCAAAAGAACCAAGACATTAGATAGCTCTTCAAATTATTAAATAAAGCTTCCAATATATATATTCAAATAGAAACAAGAAGAGCAAAAGAACCAAGCCATTAGATAGCTCTTCAACCCATCAAATAAAGTTTCCAATAAATATATTTGAATATAAAAAGGAAGATCAAAAGAACCAAGCCATTAGATAGCTATTAAAACCATCAAATAAAGTTTCCAATATATATTCGAATAAAGGGGTAGTAAAAATCAAAGCAAAAAAAATGAGCCCCAAAATTGATTGCTCAAACCAAAAGATGAGTTTTAAATATACTTTCAGATAAGGGGCAGCAAGAAGAGCAAAAATAGAGCACCAAACTGGTATTCAAAACTATATGAATGATTTCCAACATGTGTTCGAACAAGGGGCAGCAAGAAGAACAAAAACCGAGCCTCAAACTAATTTCTCAAACCAAAAATAATTTCCAATCGTATATTTGAATAAGGGGTAGCAAGAAGATAAGAAACCAAGCAACAAAACAAGTGTTCAAAACCAAAAGAAAGATCTTAATGTATGTTCAAATAGGGGTAACAGTAATGGGAGAGGTCAAACTAAAGTATAAACTTCCTCTTCTCATAACAACAAAACTTTCTCTACCAATCCTGAATTCATCTTCATGCTAATTATAGGTAAAATAAATGAATAATAATATTTCAAGAATAAAGCTAATCATCTTCAATAAGCATTCCATTTCCATGGGTCTAGCTTTCTTGAAAATAAAACTATGCTTGATATTAAATAATCATTAACAATTAATGCCAAAAGAGGAAACCCCATTTCCTAATAGATCAAAGTTAAGCATAGAAGAATTTATGTAATACATGAGAAATGAATCAAAATTAATGAGAGGAAGCTCTATAAATAAGAAGAATCATGCTGAAGCATATATCTTATCCTTCAATTAAGAAAAAGCGAAGAGAAGGAAGGATTCTTACTTCCAGGGGACTGTAAAAGGAAAATAAAAAATGAGAAGGCTCAAATCGCAAAACACAACTGCCTTGGATCCTTTGTCAATGCAAAAATTGTAACCCCTATTTCTCCCCTCATGGGGGTATTTATAGTCAATGAGAGAGCAAGAGGCTCAAGGCAAGGAAAACATCCAAACTCAAGAACGAAAGGGTTACTAAACTCATTGCGCGGGGAAACCCGTTACAAGAAAATGACTGTCAGTTATGACCGGAGACGAAGGTCAATCGCAACCGGAGAGGAGGAGGTGATCGGAGAAACCATAAAGGGGGCTTTGCTATTCGATCGAGAGGAGCAAAGGAGCTACGACATGGTTCAGTCCCAAGAGGAGAAGGGGAGGCGCACGTGAGGGCGATTAAGTTTAGGGATTTAAAACCCTTTTGTTAAGAAAAGATTTCTTATAGGTGTCCTTCTAGCTAAAATCAACGTTCCAGATGGGACCACGTGATCCATTTCATCATTCGGGGTCATCCGGACAAATTCATCGACAATTGTGCAAAATTAACCTTAGCTCATGTGCATCACGACAAACAAAATTATTTTGGTCTAATCAGAATCAATGAATAAAATAAAAAAAGTTGACCGGTCCTCGCATAAGTGACAACCAAAGTTTAACACATCACTCACAATGACAATTCAAACGTCGCACACGTCATGGTGTCCACCTATGTCTTTCAAATTTCTATAGGAGTTCAATTTTAGCATCAATATGTCAGCTTTTCAATTGACTCAATCAAATATTGGGGATCTGAAACTATCCATATGAAACTTCAAAAAGTAAAGAAGTAGCTCAAATTTTTAAGTGGTGTAGGTCCTAGTCTAGTCCTCAAGGAGAGTCAAAATAGAAAATCATAAGGCTAGATCGTAGGGTATCTAATGAAGGGAAAACAAGACCTCAAAATGAGGTCAACAGTCCTATGGCTTGTTATTTAATTTTACAAAATAGTTTAGCTGGTGTAGACATGTTTTTTTGTTGATGATGGTCGTGTTGCCCATAATGCTAGCTCCAAGAACCTTATCGTAGCAAGTTTAAGTTTTCTAATGTGTCAAGTTAAGTTATCAAATCAAATATTTCCTAAGTTTATGTTTATTTAAATATTGTAGGAAATGTTAAAGTTGATTAGAGCGACACCAGTTAGGATCCCACGGTTCCTCATTCTGGCACCACTATTTTTTTAGAATTCACTTTGTCCAAATGAATTTACTAAATCAACTTAATGAGTTCTATCTTTCATTTATACCATGGGAAATCTCATTAGCATCTGTAGGTTACCTCCTTAAAGAGATTCCCAATTATTCGATATGGATGTTTTAATTTAGGTGCAATTTTTGTTTTATTTTATTTGTGATTAAATTTTGAGTTATCTTATATTTTGATTATTGTGGTGGTGAATTTTATCTTGTTTAATTTTTAATTTTGTTTTAGTTTATTTTTTTTTGACATGCAGGGTGAGCTTAAGTATCCAATCAAGAAATAAGAGGGACAAAAGGTAAATGCATAAACTTAAAAGCATACCTGTCGATTCATATCGCTCCTCCACCTGAAAGGTTAGCTTTGGCAACATGTATGTAATTTTGCAAGGAATTTAAATTACAAGAGTAGATGAAGGTATAACTACCAAACCCCAAGTTAAGACTCTATTGAGTCTTGGAAGATCTTAGTGGATAATTTTAGAACAAAATAAAGCAAGTTCAATTTACCCTTCAAAATATTCAAGAGATTTCAAAGTGCTTGTTGACCTCACTTTTGGTTGAGGTTTAGTTTTTCCGCTTTAGTAGCCTAAGGTCTAGCCATTGACATTCCTATTGACTATTCTTAGAAAACTAGAAAAGGAACCCTCACCATTAGAAATTCCAAACTCTTCTATACTCAGATTGAAATTCCACATATTGGTCATAACCTCCAACACTTAGTGGGTGCGTTCATTATGGGGGAACTCAAGATGAGTCACCCTTAGGACTGCTAGACCTTAGCTGTGACCCTTGGTGTTGGTCTATGGCTTAAGGTACATAGTTGCACTCACAATCACTCACAATCCTAAACTTAAACTTCTAGGCTTTAGTCCCTTGATACTTTTGGAGACTCATGTAGGTGGTCCTTTAAACTCACTAGCCCTAGGCTAGGGTTTAGCTAAGACCACTACATAGAGGACCCAAAATGGGGTTTCCATTGATCCATGGCTCATTGATGGTGGTTGGCACTCCAACTCTACCAAGATAACCAACCTAGCCTTTTGCCCCTAAACACCCCCCAAATTACCTAGATACCCTTAGGACCCCAAATTTGGCCAAAATTCCAAATTTATCCAAAATACACAAATTGGTTCAAAAATCATTTTTAACACTTTGAAAACACCCAAACTACCCAAAACCACCAAAATTTGTCAAATTACCAAAATTCCCCTCCTTAGCCCAAAATTCTAAAAATTCCCAAAAATCCTAAAAATTCCCAAAACCTCCCAAATATTCCCAATTTTATTTTTCTCAACTACCACATGACCCAATTTGACCACCTTTGACCAAAACCCAAAATTGCCTTTTAAAGACCCATTATTTTCTAAATCTACCTCCAATGTACATCAATTTGATCCCAATCTCCGCAAATGTCAATCCCAAACTCAAATTCACCGTTAATGTGACCAAAATAAACCAAATCCAAGCTTAATTGCCCCATGCTTTGAACCCAATTTAGATATAGGTCAAACCCCCAATTTTGGGCACATGATCTAATCTCACCAAATTGAACCCATAGACCACTCAATTGGCCACAATTTATGTTGTAAACTCTTCATAACATTCCTAAACATCGAAATTGACCTTCAATTGGCCTTGGTGAAACCTCAATTTCACTTAATTTCAACCCAAGTCCAAAAAAGCCCCAAATTTTGCCCAAATTGACTATGTCCCCAAATTTCACCAAATTAATTGTCTTAACCCCAAAATTTGCACCCAATTCATGTTGAAAACTATTCATGACATTCCTATTAAACATTTTAAATAATCAATTTGGACTTAACCCAAGGCTAGCTCAATCTAGACCAAATTTACCAAATCTCCAAAATCCTTCGAATTGACCCCCCAATTGAACTCAAAACCCTTTCCATCCTTCACCAAAATTGTCCCTTACAATCACTTACACCAAATACAACAATCAATTAGGCCAATAGACATGGCTAGCCTAGCCCAAACCCAAGCTTTGGTCATTTTTCCCCACTTGGACCCATGCACTAAATGTAGCCTAACCTCCCCAAAGCCATCAAATTAATTCCACCACAGACATTAGTTGGACCCTAAGACTGAGCCAAAAACCATCTAACCCAAGCTAGATGAGCCATGGACCAAGGGTCCTTCAAATTAAGGGATTTGATTTCCATTTTTTCTTAGGCTTAAGATAACTTTGCCAAAACAATACCTCATTGCAATAAATTACTGTGACATATTCCCTTGGGTTCTTTGAGCTCCTATCCAACTCCCCCTGCCATGGCCCACCGGCCTAGTCACTGGAGAAGCCAAAACTGAGGGACACCTCCTCTTGAACTTCACCCAAATCAAACGTAGAGGCCACTTCACCCAAATCAAATGATAAAGCTCCTCTGCCGTCCACCTAAGCATCACAATACACCCAAACATTGGCCCTGAGAGCCACCCCTTATTCATTTTTATAAAAACTCACCTCCACGACCATGGGAGTTGTGCTGAAAATTTTATAGAGAGAGCCCCCCAATCTTCTCACAAAGATTCTCTCAGACCTCCTCAGCTCAAGCCAACCACCTTCCCCCACTGATTCCTACTATGGAAGCTCAATTTTAAGCTCAAACCTCTGCACAAAACCAGGATAGAGCTCAATACCCCTCCACAGTCCACTAAACTCAAATTAAACTTACTCATACCTTCACTACAGTGAAAGCAGGAGAAGCCACATCAAATTCCTCTTCCATAGAGACCATAACATAGCTCTAGACCAACACCTAAAATCGAGCTTGGCTGAATTCTTACTTAGACCTTACACCACGGCCAGAGGCTTAATACCTAGCCTCCTTGGACCCCAACGAACTTGACGAGCATCTTTAATCAAAGCTTCCCTTCTCAGAGCCATGATATTGAAACTCTCCTCCTCCCGAGCCTATTTTGATTCTCCATTTGATTGGGCTTAATTTAATTGAATGATTACCGTATGGATATGTATGTCTCACTTAGACAAGTCCATAAGATCAAACCCCAAGTGATTTGGTTGAGTCTATGCAGAGATCTTAAGGCTTTAATGTGGACAGTCATTGGATCACTCTATCAGGGACAATGATGGGGAGCCGTCCGATCTCGCGTGTATCAAATGGACAGAGGAGATCGAGCCTGACAGCGCTTCCTTACTTAAACCGCAGGCCGAGTCAGCGGCTACGTGGATGGCGATATCCAACCAGAGCACGCCACGCGTGCCTTCGGAGCTGCCAAGGATAGAGTCAGCGCCGCACGTTTAAATAGAAAAATAGGAATTTTTTTATTTAAATAAATAGCCCTAGCTTTAAAAATTCATATCTTTGTGTAGAAAAATCATAAAAATAAAATAAAAATACCCTCTCGCTCACTGAACAGAGGAGAATAATGTGGACATATATTTAAGTCCATGTAATGCATATTTTATTTTTAATTAATCAAAAATTGATTTGAATGTTTTGATTCTCCATGCATAGAGGCATATCACCATAGATTGAAATTTTAGCATGTTATTGTGTCTGTCGTATTTAGATCTTCTGATTTTTTTCAAAGTCAGAGGAGGTCCCTAGACAGAGATCCATATTTTTTAAGTTTATGTCTATTATTTGTATAAATTATTCATGATAATTAGCATGTTAATTAGAAATATTCAAGAAAATTTTGGAAGGTTCACCATGACCAGGGGATCCTTTGGAAATAATTTCACGAGTTAAGTCATTAAGAATACACTTAATCCTCACCAAACCTAAAACATACAGAAAATTAATTTTGGGTAACATAGAAATCTAAATGACTTAATTTTTTGTCTCCATTAAAATATAAACTCCAAAGAACTCCCAAGAAAAATTTCAAAACATTTGGAGTTCATTCCAAAGAATACACTTAATCCTCACCAAACCTAAAACATGGTTTTTGGAGTTCTTTGTGATAAGAGGAATTTTATAAAAATAAATTTGAAATAAAAATAAAAACTTCATTTTTAGCTCATTTTAAATATTTAACATAATTAAAAAATGATAAAAATCACAAAATTAACAAATTTTCTTTGAAATATTATAAATTGCTTCTTAAGCACTTAGGAACAATTAGAATATTTTTCTTGATTTCCCAAATAAATAAATTGAATTTTCAAGATTTAAATATTTTTAAAGGCTAAAAATGGATTTTCACTAAAATAATTACAATAATTCAAATAAAAATCAGAAAAAAGTGAAATTTATTTCTTCGTGTCCTTTGACATCAGACAGATTTAATAAAAATATAAAACTTAATTTCCACATTTAAAATAGTTTATAATTAATAAACACCCCAGAAATTAAAATAATTCTTAAAATTCAAATAAAGTTCAAAAAATCATGAAATTTGGTCCAAAGGCTTCTCTATTCTAAGCTTACCTCTAATAAAAATTTCAAGGGATTACGATTTACCTTGGTCAAGTTAGGAATTTTCTTTGAAAAATCCTATCTTTGCATTTAAAATAATTATATAGATAAATTAAGTTTTCAAAAATCACACTTTCTCCTTTGATGTCTCAATTGATCCATGAGTGAGATAGGATAAAAATTTCAAAGTTATTTGGATTAAATTTAATGAATTATGAAGTGATAGAGCCTTAGGGGCAAATGTGTAATTTTGGAAATTTATCCTTAAGTAACATTTAGGCCTAATTTTAGAAAGGGAAATGGAAAATATTTGATTCTAATTAACATATCTGGATGTTTGAAACACAAGGGGTTAACTGGTAAAAACCAAACTCCCTTGTCCTCATTAAAAAGGATAAATTTGAAATTTCATTAAATTACATAAATTTGGGAGTCTAGCCGATTAAATGATCCTAGATTTAAGGGTATGATTTTGGGTGTCAATAACTCACTAATTTAATACCCCTATTTGATGAATAAAAAAAAACAAAAAAATCATGAATCATCACCATCACTTATAAGTCAAATTCATTTGTAATGATTAAGACACTCACAAAAATCTTAAGGGCTTAGTAGTGACTTACGCTAAATCAAGTTTCATTTAAATAAGGATTAGAAATATAAACTTTATTGAAAATTAAACATCTTTCAAATACTACAAGCCCAAGTTAAAATTTGGCTAAGTCTCTTAAACTTGTCTCTTTAAGGGTCTTCACCCACATAATTCTTAAATTGAATTATGAGTGATAATTACCCTATTCTTATGGATAATTCAGACATTAATGCTCACTGAGCACTAAGGGTATTTACAGGATAAATTATTAAGCAACATAATAAGTTTAAAAGAACTCGGGATTTTCCACCAGGCAGCGAGAGAGTAGCACGAACCTGCTTCTTTCTCTAGATCTGTTGAATACCTTAGAGATCTACTAAACTTAATATATTTTGCTTGACAAAATCATCTTTAATTAAACTCTTAAGGATCCACCAAGATATGGCCTAGGATTACGCAGATCATCAAAATTTTACTTTCCTGCTACATATAAATTGCCCTGACATGCATTTTGAGTTTCAGGTGGTGGAATGAGAAGACTCGCCAGGTACGCTTTTACAGTTTTCAACATTTTTTTTCTTATACTTTTATGCTATACATTTATGCTTATACAAACTTGCATGCTAAAAAACGATGCCACCCTACATTAAAATTAAAACTATCAGGATAGCCACAAAACCAAAACAAAAACTAAAACTAAAATCAATCAAGATAAAATTCACTGCCACAACCTTCAAAATATAAAGCAACTCAAAATTTAATCACAAACATCACACAAAACTACAACTTCAACTAAATTATGACGTCTCTATTGGATGATCGAGAATTCCTTGGAGGAGGTAACGTATGGTTGCTAACGAGGCTTCCCACGGTCTAAATGAAATTATGGAACTCATTAAGTTGTGTTTAGTAAATTCATTCGGACTACGTGAATCCAATAGAAAATAGTGGTGCCAAAACGAGGGAACCGTAGGATCCCAACCGGTGTCGCTCTTATCAACTTTAACATACTCCAATAAAATTTAAAGAAATTCAACCATAGGGCCACCGGATTTGACATCATAACTTGACTCACTAGAAAACTCAAACTCATCGTGACAAGGAGCTTTGAGCTAGCATGGTGGGCAGTACAACCATCTTCAACAGCAAAACCTTTCTTCCCCAGCTAAACCAATCTTCTTTCCTTAGATATAAACAACAAAGAAATAAGACTTCGAGGTTGCTTGCTTATGCAACATAAATCCTCATCTTATCTTTAGGTCTTTTGTATAGCCCTACTATACAATATAAGCCCTAACTCGTCTTAGGATTCTGAGGTCGTCGTTCGTCACGACCTAAACCCTCACATCTTCCAGCTTATTTGTGTGATAGCTTCACATGAATGTAAGCCCTAATTAATTAGATTGGCAGGACGAAACTCCTAAATATTTCTCCTCATAAATGTAGCCAAATATTAGGATAGCTTGGGACGTCGTCGGGGTTCTCCTCTGGATCCATGACATCCCTTAGTTCTTCCTTCTTTGGACTCTATAACAAAATGTTCTAAATTTGAATCAATCCCCTTTCACACCTCTACGTTCGATCTCATTGAAAAGTCCTACCCTTTGAAACTCCTTGAAGATAATATTTCCTGATTTTTATCGAGTGTCTTCTTAGGTGATTTCGGTCATTTAAGATGTAATTAACTATAGGGGCTTGCCCTTATAGAAAGCATGTCCGAACCCAGTTAATATAAACCCTATTTAATCATTTATATTAAATAGGGGAGCTTGTCGGCAAATACAAAGGTTTAATATAAACCCTATTTAATCCTTTATATTAAATAGGGAAACTTGTCGGCAAATACAAAGGTTTTGCAGACCAAACGGACGTACCTTTATATTAAATAAGGAAACTTGTCGGCAAATATAAAGGTTTCGCAGACCAAACGGACGTCATCTATTTAATCTTTTATATTAAATAGAGGAACTTGTCGGCAAATACAAAGGTTTTGCAGACCAATCTTAATATTAAATAGGAGAACTTATCGGCAAATACAAAGGTTTCGGAGATCAAACAAATGTCATATATTCCTTAATTTATTTTATCAAGCCTCATCCTCAAGTCTTGTGTTTATCCTTCGAGATAAATACAGGATTTGAGCTACAACACTCTTTCATTTAAACTATGAAAAATATGGGGCTAGTTTGATTTCATATTTTTCTAAAACTAAATATATATGTAAATTAAAACGTCCTTCTGAAGCGGGCGACAGAATTTTGATTCCGGTGACCGATAGCTTCTTACGAGCAACTCCTCCAACATAAAATAGCGTCGATAGCTTCTGGTGACTCCGTTGGGGACAAGCTTTTCTCTCCATACAAATCAAGAAATATTATATTAACACATCGGTAATGTGTCCATGTCCCTCTTGGACCAAATTACCCGTCTTCCATTTGCATACTTTACCCATTTCTGTCTTGGGAAAGTACGGCTAACTCTTTTAACTTCAGGACTATCTGTTCAACCATCTTTGAACAAACGGGTTCAGGAGGCCATTAAGTACTCTTTAAATTTTTTATCTGGTGTCGGACTCCCAATAGGTGTGTCGGTGGACTAGTTCCACCTGGGCATTGTCTGCCACTAAATGGGTCCTGCACTGGGTCCTAAAATACTTCACATCTCCCTTCCAAATTTAATTTGCTATTCTACAAATTAAACCAAATTATGTTGTGTTTTGCACACTTTAAAATTTTCTTATATTAATTAAAATTTCCACCTCTTAATTTTTCTTAAACAAAATTTTAAAATATCCATAAATTAAGACCCACCCGGTATACAAGTCGACCTCTACTTTCAGTGCTTGCACTAAAAATTATGAGGTTTTGGCCATATAGCTAACCCCAAAACTTTCTGTTTTAAAGCTTATTGCAATGGTCTACCCAATGCTGACCTTTTCCTGCAACCCGCCAATGAGCCATGAAGCCCGTAACCTCGCTCATACCATCAAATTTGGAGTCGGATTTGAAGATCTCGAGGTCATCCTTAGGAAAGCCCCATTTCTAAAGACTGAAGATTGCCACTCTAAAAACACAAGTACCGTATGCATAATTCAACCAGAACTACCTTCAAGACTTCCCTACCTGCAAGACGGCCAAAACTACTGTCATCACGACACCTGCCAAACCTGCTATCCCCGCTGATGCTTAAGGGGAAAGAAGTAATGATTATTGAGGATCTGACTGAGCGATTAATTGTCTCACCACCCATGTTTGAAATTGGATCAAGCTTAAAGACTGTATCATTGACCTAAACCCAAAAAAGGAACCATAACAGAATGGTTCGGAGAGCCATCAAAGCCTACGCTCCTAAGAAGACATTCGTTGAGGTGGAGCCTCATCAAGATGAAGAAGGATTACCAGAAATTTATCCACTCCTACGAGGGAGTAGATTCCATTCTCTGACGGATACCGATGGATACGAGAGCATCCGAAAAATCACCGTCGCATTACTACCTCTTCATGGACATGGTGAGGAGAGAAAGAAGTTCACTCCTATCACCCGAGTTAGTGCAGTTTTCAAAAGGCTTGCTGTCAAAGAAGGATGTTCAGTTAACGAGTTACTTAAATGAGTGGGACATGAAATTTTTCCTCACATGAAGAAAGAAATTTTGAAGAACGTCAAGTCCGCCACATAGTCTCACAAGACAACTGGAGTGCCACTTACTCGCATCCATGTTTGGTTCTGTTTAGGGAATAGAGTCAATACTGCAGTAATTACAACCAATTTTACTGTCATTAGGACCACAGGCCATCGACTGGTTAAGTCGAGACTGGGTCCGAAAATCTTACCCGTCACCCATTATAGTGATATTCCTACAATCCCAAAGGCAAAGACAAGACGATTACCTGGCACTATAGTCGGTCTACACCACGGGTAGCATACTTTACCTTGACATACTAATGTTTCAACTAAGACACTCTGTCCTGAGACATCGTTGTCAAAAAAGAAAAAGGTATGGGTACCTACAGGACAAGAACATGGAATGAAGCTAGGGTCTGAAATATCTAACATCGTCATAAGAATAGCTAGCGAGATGGAGGAACAAGAAGAGGAGGTTCATCAGGATCCTCTAGATCTTAAGCAATCAAGGAATCGATAATTAAAGAAAAAGTTGAGAAGCTCAGGATTGAGATTTCCGAGTTGGCTCAGGAACATGGAGTTTTCATCGATAGCGATGAGGAAATTTTTTATTACAATGATTACCTGGAGGAAGATTTCATGGAAGTCCATGTAATTGAAACCAGAGCCGCCACATCTGTGTGCGAGCCTCAAACTCTTGCCAAAGAGAACGCCGTAGATGAGCTGCGTAGGGTTATCTTCCTAAGGGATGAACAAGTTAGTCTACTAGAGAAAAGAATAGAAGAAATGGTCGCAGCCATGACCGCCATGGCCACTATTCAGGTTCAATCACAAGTACCACAATTGGCTTCTTCAGAGATCAACCAGCCGGAGATCATACACATCACAGATGAAAGAAGAGAGGTTACTTCAGCAAATAGAGATGAGCAACATATAAAGGATTCTCCATCATGTGCTATACCAGAAAATGAATTCAAGCAAATGGTTGAACAAGTGCAGGACGCCTTAACCCAATCTAAGGGTGGTGCATTAGTTTTAAAGGGTAGACCTCACCCAGAGAAATTCGATGCCGTCCCTTTCCCCAAGGATTTTGTGACCCCGAACTTCAACATATTTGATGGGACTGGGAATCCCAAACAACATATAGCACATTTCCGAGCCAGCTATGGCAACATGAGGAATAGTGAAGCTCTATTCTTTCAGCAAATCGTTAGCAGCTTGTTAGGAATTGCTTTTGACTGGTACGCTGACTTGCCCAAGGGGTTGGTTAAAACATTTTCCAAGTTGGAATAGCTGTTTGTGAAAAGATTCGTCGGGGCACAACATCATGTGTCTATTGGAGAGCTCATGATGGAAAAACAAAAGCCTAGAGAAACTTTGGTGGACTATATTTTGAGGTGAAGAAACCTTAGCATGAAATGTGAACCTCAGCTATAGGAACATCATGCGATTGAAATTCTACTTCATTCATGGGCCATTAGATTTCATGCTTACGGGACTCACCATCAAATTCTTCGAGAAGCTACTCAGTAAAGCCAACAGTCTTCAAGAAGAAATTGGACTAGTAGCTTTCATGCTCAAGGGACTCACCATCAAATCCTTCGGGAAGCTACTCAAGAAAGCCAGCAGTCTTCAAGAAAAAATCAAGCACATGGAGTCACACGAAAAGGCTAAGGTGACCAGAGTGTTTGAAAAGAAATCAAGAGTAGTAGGGAGCATCGATAAAGGAAAGCAGTCGATGAAGATATATGCAGAAGATCCTCGCTAGTCTTCGTTACAGTATGCTCAGAAACAGAGTAGTCAATCCAACCAGCGACCGCCTCAAGAAGGATCACCTCGAACAGGGGATAAGAAAATGTCCCTGTAAGAATGATGAAAAATGGTGTATTATTTCAAAGATGAAGCTATACCTAAAATATTCAGTAGTCTGATGAAGAAGCCAGAATTCAGACTATCAGACTCGAAGAAGCCCGAAGAGGTGGGTAGAAAAAATGAACCAAATTATTGCCCATACCATCGGTTTCTCGAACACACTATAGAGGGATGCTTCATCTTTAAGGACTGACTCAAGAGGAAACTTAAAGAAGGGAACATAACAATCCCAAAAGTATATTTAAGAGAACTTGAAAAGGGTTCCATAAATATGATTTTGGCTATGCCAATCTCCTCAATCGATCTGTATACTGGAATAGATGGATGGAGTACAACTTGGGACGAACGCAAAAGGGTCCTCAACCAAATACAAGATTCATCAAAACAATCTTCTGCATAAACCAGTGAAGAAGGTAAGAATGAGGTTTGGAGCTGATCATCTAAGAAAATACTGAACAAGATCCAGTCTGCATCAAGACATGCCTCCATTCAGAGTCTGCAACATACGAAGCCCGAGATGAAGGTTTCGCCAGGAGATCCGTCATCATCAAGGACAAAGAAGAAGAAGAAAAGCATCTCTATAAAGAGTGATAGCACGGGGGGGTAGGATAGGGTCCACCTCTACTAGATTAGTTGTCTTTGATTCGGGGAGAAAATCCTCGAACCCCTAACTTTGTATGATTATCTTTTTGTCCCTCCGGGGTCTTATGAATATAATGATTGTGATTTCAACTACGATTTAACTATTTCTAGTGATAACGTAACTGATTATGACCAATATAACTTCGATCTTGATCCCTAAAATAATCCTCAAATCGTACTCGAGTCTGATGAACTCGTTGTTAAGTCCAAAGAAGACATCAATGACACCACTTACGACAACACTGAGAGTGAGGAGCCAATTCTCAAGCACCATGGTACAGCGCTTACCATCAACCTAGATCTTTCTGACAAAGAGGAGACACCAGATCTTCAACAATTGTAGTTCAAGAAGAAGAAATCACAGAAGTTAACTTAAGGAGCGGAAAAGTGTTACCACCAAAAATAGCTCCAACAGATAAAGGAAAGCAAATAATGATCCGAGAAGAGATACCTCCACCTCCACCAGTGGAAGAACCACATAATCAAGATAAAATTGTAGGATCATACAAAATAGATTACAATGTGCTAGCTCATCTTAGGAAGTTGCCAGCTCGATTAAGCATCTACGACTCTTTGATCCTGTCACAAATGATGAGAGAACCTCTGGTTACAGCTTTCCCTGACCTAGAGATTTGCTTAGCTCCGTTGGCCAACACATCCTCAGATGAAGTTTGTTCGTTGAAAGAATAGTCAGGGGTAACCTTCATAGATGAAGACTTGCTGCTCGGTACCATAGACCACAACCGTCCACTCTACATCTCCATCAACATCGACAGATTTGTGTTGTATAAGGTTTTAGTAGATCCTGGAGCATCTCTTAAATTGATGAGCCAATGGACATTGGCCTATTTGGATATTGAAGCTCAAGAGCTTACGATGTTAAGAGGATTCAACCAAAAGGGAGAAAGAACCCTTGGATCAATTACATTACTTATGAAAGTTGGAGAACTCATGACAACCGCTAAATTTCATATCATCGACGCCGAGACCTCTTTTAATGCTCTACTGGGTTGACCATGGATTCATGAGCACAACATGATTCCATCATCCTTACACCAATGCATCAAGTACTGCAAAGATGGTCAAGAAAATTAAATCAAAGGAGACTTACAATAATTTTTAGAGCATGAAGTTGGTATCCATGAAGATGCTGCCTACTATGCGCCTCCAAAGAAAACTATCTTCTCTCGTGAAATTGTCACAAATAAAAATGAAGATTCAGAGAAATTACAAAGAGGAAGTCATTCAACTTCGCTTCAACGATCTTCCACCACTCCCTTACAATGAATTGGTGGAGTTTCTTTTAGTTTGCGCACCCGAGGTTGAGGCCGAGGACGTGGATAGGAAGAATCAACTTAATCGTTGAACGGACTAGGCCAACTATCAACTTGGTAATGAAGAAATTTTTGAAGATGAAATAATGATGACAAAATAGAAGAAACCTTAGTACGAGATATCCTTAGAAGATATAGAGAAGAATGAATATGAAACAATGTATGATCGGATAAATCACTATGTGAATGCTATGACCCTTACTCTGATTCTCCCTCAAAAGGTCAAGAGTTTAGAGGTCAAGGAAGTCCGTAGTGTTGGTTCAAAGCCGATCAAATTTTACCACGCTTCTTCCTCTACTGAGCTTGAAAAACCTGTAAATTTTGATGTTGATTCTAATGAATTAATGGAATTATCTTTTGGTTACTTCTCGCCTTACCTCTACTTAGCTTGAAAAACATGTAAATTTGGATGTTGATACTAATGAATTAATTAACTTTAGTGAGCATGAAAAATATGTAAATTGGATGATGATCCTAATGAATTAATGGAATTGCCTTTTGGTTACTTTCGCCTTGTGTTCAAAAGTTAATTCAACAGAGAAACTTACCAAAATAAATACTAAAAGATAAATTTTAACTTTTTGAAAAATTATAGAATCTTAAAAGTCAAACTCCCAACTTAAAAGAGGGTCTCGGATTTGGTACAGTCGAACTGGCCAATGATTTTAAATTTTGCATGGTTGTTACTAGTGAGTCAGAAGAGGATTGCCTTAGTATAGAGGATGACTCTATTCATCAACTAATAGAAGATTCTCTGCCAGAATTTGAGGAAGAAATTAAATTTACAGTTGATAAATTGAAAGAGATTAACCTAGGGACTGAAGAACAACCCCAACCTACATTTATAAGTTCTCTACTCAATGACGGAGAATCTTCAGAATTGATCAAACTATTAATAGAATTCAAAGATAGCTTTGCATGGAGCTATGTTGAAATGCCAGGACTGTCAGCAGAGGTTGCAGTTTATAAACTCGAAGTGGACAAGATTACAACCCCAATAAAACAAGCTCCCAGGAGAATGCGCCTCGAAAAAGACAACAAGACATCGTTGAGGTGAAGAAATTAAAAGATGCCAACTTTGTAAAAGAAGAAGAATACCTCATGTGGTTAGCTAATATTGTACCTATTAAGAAGAAAAATGGACAGATCCGTGTTTGTGTAAACTTCAGGGATTTGAACAAGGCATGTCCAAAAGACGAGTTTCCACTACCTATACCAGAGATGATGGTGAATATCGCTTCAACACAAGAAATTTTCTCTTTCATGGATGGATCATTGGGATACAACCAAATCAAGATGGCTAATAAGGATGTAGCACTTACAGCCTTCAGAACACTGATTGGAATTTTCTGCTACACAGTGATGTCGTTCGGCCTAAAGAACGTCGGAGCAACATATCAGTGCGCAATGACGAAAATTTTTGATGACCCATCCATAACCAATTAGAATGCTATGCGGATGATTTGGTCATCAAAAGTAAACAAAAAATAGACCATTTGTATGATTTGAGGATCGTGTTCAAACGGTTACGACGATATGACCTTTAAATGAATCCCTTAAAGTCCGTATTTAGTGTTACTTTCGGAAAATTTATTGGATTCATTGTCCGTCATCAGGGAAGCGAGATCGACCCGGATAAAATTAAAGCTGTCTTGGAAATTCCTCCTCCTAAAACCTTGAAATAACTACATTCCTTCCAGGGCAAGTTGGCATATCTGAGATGCTTTATTTCTAATCTCTCAGGTAGGTGTGAGCCTTTCTCAACATTAAAAAGGACACCAAATTCATTTGGAAAGAGAAATGTCAATGGGCCTTTGAGGACGTTAAATAATATCTAATGACAACTCCTGTTTTGGCAGCCTCTATTGCATGGAAACTGTTGATACTTTATATCGCAGCCTTAGACGACGTTCTTGGAGCCCTTTTAGCCCAAGTTAATGATGAGGATAAAGAAAATGCACTCTACTACTTGAGTCGTCGATTAATACCGACGGAGATAAGGTATCCACCTATTAAGAAGCATTGTCTGGTTTTAATTTTTGACTCTCAAAAGCTTAGACATTACATGCTTTCTCATAAGATTACCCCAATCTCAAAAGTTAATTCGTTGCAAAATCTAATGAGTCGACCAACACTCTCTAGACGTTTAGCAAGACGGTCAATGATCTTATTACAATTTCATATAACTTTTATTCTCCTCCGTACTATCAAGGGATAGATACTAACAAACTTTCTCACTGCTCACCCACTGCCAGCTGGGTCCTCTCTCAACGACGAGTTACCAAACGAACAAATATTATAAATGGAATTCTCCGGTGCGCAATGCTGGGAAATGTACTTAGATGACGCTTTGTTAGCCAGAAAAGACAAAGGATCAGACACAGTAGGGATCGATTTGATCTTTATCACACCAGATAAGGGTATGTTGAGGTTCTCATACCACCTAACAAAGCCGTGCATGTTGACCTCACTTTTGGTTGAGGTCTAGAAAACTTCTTTAGTAGCCTAGGTCTAGCCATAAGACTTTCCTATTGACTAGTCTTAGAAAATTAGAAGAGGTACCCCACCATTAGAAATTTAAAACACTTCTTTTTTACTCAACTTGAAATTCCACATATTGATCTTAACCTCTAGCATTTAGTAGGTAAGATCATTATAAGAGAATTCAAGAAGAGTCCCTATAGGATTACTTGGCTTTAGGGTCGACCCTGG
>JXCR01148334.1:184282-199842 GCA_002079205.1 Phalaenopsis hybrid cultivar
CCTCACGGCCATGGAGAGGTGTGGTAAAAATTTTTCACCGAGGGCCCTCCAAATCTCTCTCAGAGCTTCTCTAAGAGTCCCTAAGTACAATCCAATCCATTTCCCCCTCTCAATTTCACCACAGAGAGCCAATTTTGAGCTCAAATCCTTGCCNGGTAAAGTGCTCTTTCATCTAAACTATGAAAATTATGGGGTTAGTTTGACTTCATCTTTTTCAAAACTGAATTTTTTAATGTCCTTCCAAAGCGGGCAACGGGATTTCAACTCCGATGACCGACAGCTTCTTACGGGCAAATCCCACAACAAAAATAGTGCCGACAGTGCACCAACAATGAAGCAAAATATGAAGCTTTATTCACCGGGTTGGAAGTGGCAATCTCAATGGATATAACGAACATTGTCATTTATGGCGACTCTCAATTTGTCGTCCAGCAATTCGCCGGACAATACAAAATTTTGAAACCAAGATTAGCAGAGTACCATCAGTACGGAATGAAGCTGATGGAGCGGATACCCGATGTGACTTTCTACCAGATTTCTAGGGGAGATAATGCTTGTGCCAATGCTCTAGCAAAACTTGCTAAGGAAATGACATGTCCCCTTGAGGATTCCATTGAAATCACAATACAAGGAAGATAAGACTTGTCTCAAATCAACCTCAAAACTTTATGCAAGCTCGAAAAAGAAGATGCAATAAATACAATTACAAACATCAACAAAGATTGGTGCAAGCCATTAATAAAATATTTGCATACTGGAAAGCTGACAGAAGACAAGTTTGAAGCACATCATATCACATAAAGGGCCATGTCTTATGCTCTGGTGGGAAACGTTCTCTAGAGAATATCATTCAACCAGATGTGGCTATGGTGTTTGAACATAACTGAAGCACAGAATATTATGAAAGAAGTACATGCCGGATTGTGTGGCGCTCACCAGTCTGGGTTGAAAATGAAAATGAAGATCAAAAGAATCGGTTATTATTGGCCAGAAATGATGTCTGATTGCATGAATACAACCAGAAAATGTCACCAATGCCAAGTCCATGGGGTGGTCTTACACCAGCCTCAGAATGTGCTGTACCCAACTATTGCCTTGTGGTCATTTGAGTGTTGGGGCACGGACATAATAGGTCCGGTAGACCCTCTATCTTCCAAAGGACACATGTTTATACTTGTCGCTACAAATTATTGCTCCAAATGGGCAGACGCAGTACCGTTACGTAAGGTTACAACACAGCACGTCCTTCAATTCTTTAAAAGCCAAATTGTCTACCATTTCAGAGTACCGCGAAGAATAATTTTCGACAATGAGACAACTTTTAAAAGCACCAAAATCAATAATTTCATTAAAAAACTTGGGATAGATTGGAGATACTCTACGATTTACTATCCCAGAGTAAATGGTCTGGCTGAAGCCTTCAACAAAACACTGATATAGATTTTGAAGGAAACACTGGATGGAAAAAAGCGATTGGCACAACAAACTATTAGAAGCCTTGTGGGCCTACCAGATGACTTTCAGGACTCCCACTCAATGTACACCCTATATGCTCGTACGGGTCCGAGGCCGTGCTACTGCTAAAAACTCAGACACCGTCTCTTAGAGTTGCTATTGTCAACCAACTCACAACAAGAGAAAGTGCAAAACTCATATTTGAAGAACTGGAAAGTCTTGAGGGAAAACGACTAGAAGCACAATAACACTTGGAGATTTGCCAGGCAAAGATGGTACAAGCCCATGAAAAATTGGTCCGCCTAAGGACATTCGAAGTTGGTGACCTTGTACTTGTGCTCAAAAGGCTTATTCTTGCACGCCGCAAAATAGGTGAAAAATTTGAGCCAACTTTGGAGGGACCATTTGTCATTGAAAAGGTCTACACAAGAGGAGCCTACCAGTTAGTGGACTTACAGGGCAAAAAACCCTTGTTACCAATAAATGGACTATACCTGAAAACCTATTGCACAACCTAATGTCACTTGCCTTTGTTTGCTGTGAAACTTTGAAACTTTGATTATTTTGGGGTTATCTATGTGGCCAAATGTCTATGACCAAGTCCAAATTTTGTAATTAACCTCAATATAATGAAAATTTTGACAAAAATTTTAAACTTCAAACTTTCTCCTTTCTACTTTTGAACTTAATATTCCACTAAATTAAACAAAATTCATACATAAAATAATCAATTCTCTTCACTAAAACAAACTAAAATTTACTTTAATAAATATGTTCATGCCAAGTTTCGGCCCACTGACATTTTTCTTATTGTCTACAGAAAAATATCAGGACAGGGGCTGATCTTTGCTTTCAAAGATGGCTGGAGCCTCGCACTGAATGAGGAAGTGGCGTCGCAAGGTGGCACCATAGACTTCAACATGGACTTTAACCAAGTTGATATGGACTACATAGGTCCTCTGATGAATGTAGTCAGCTGCCGAGAGAAAGAGGGATTGCCTTCACTGCTGAGGGTGGCCGCCAAAGACAATACCTCACATAAAGGAAAGAACGTGATGATAGAGCAGGACCCAAAGGAGGGGCCCAACCGTCTGCCATCCATGATAGCTACACCACCCGGAGGCCTAGTAGCCGCCTACAATGAACGACTGCCAGACGCTTTGCTTCGCAGGACTCGGCGCAGAAATGCCAGCTGCAGAAAATAGAGGGCTTTACTACAAGAAGAACACAGACATCAGAAGGAAGCAAACAACTTACTCACCTCTATTCCTGAGGGGAATATCTATGATCCAGACATGAAAGAGACTTCTTCCAGCCTACCCACCATAGATGAATAACCGGGGTTCATCACAGAACAAAAGACACCTTCAGCTTCAGATGCCTTATGCACGGGTTGCTCGACGTGAAACGTCAAGATACCTATAAGGACATCAGCCAAAGGGGCATTTGTAGAATGCCCGGACTGCAATGTCCTACATCTACATTGCTATAGTACATTGGAGGAGTATACCTCCACCATCGATGAGTCTCAGACCACAGATTTTCTGATGGATGAGACGTACGTCCCACTTAGGATAGACGGGTATATACCATAGAGTACAGGGTCATACATCCCTTTAGATGTCGAATCACATGTTTCAGATGAGCCAAAGCTAGCTTGGATTCCTGTCGATGTCCAGATGGAGAAATGCTCACGTCAGTTGCCGACTCCTAGCACGATGGAGTACTATAAAATAAGCAAGGTGAATAAAAGAGAATTTGAATTATATGAGGAAGTCCAAGGAAGATTCGTCAACATACTAGATGACATAGAGTTGTATACTAGGGTCTTCTCCGAAAGTGACGAAAGAAGCATACTTTACTGCATCTTTGACTTGAGGGATAGAGGCCGAGCAGGCCTTCTCATGGAAAAAACATACTCCGAGCCAAAGAAATGGATGAGAGGAAAAGAAAGAATCACCATTCAGTGCGACTGCTGTTATAATTTTACAAATGATAGACAAGGAAATCCGTCGGGAATCCTCAGACATGACCAGGTTGATCCATTACCTCCTATAATAAAGTGGATGATCAAGAAGATGGTCAGATGGAACATACTGCCAGCTACCTGCATCCCGAATAGTTGCATCATCAAAATCTATGACGAGGGTGATTGCATCCCTCCCCATATATACCACCACAATTTTGTGAGGCCCTTCTGCATGGTCTCATTCATTAGCAAAAGCAATATATTATTTGGAAACAAAATTGACATTGTCGGCCCTGCCGAGTTCAGAGGAGCTGTAGAGATTCCACTGCCAGTTAGTTCAGTTTTTGACCTAAAAGGAAACGGGGCAGATGTCGCCAAGCGCTGCATCACAGAGGTGCGACACCGTAGGGTGTTTGTAACCTTCCATAGGATGGACGACAGCAAAGCACCATATGGATTTCAGCCATACCTAGAACTATTAGAGCTACTGCCGTACGAGCTATGAGGGGGTTGTACCTCTAAGTACATGCAAAGGGAACTCTTGTTCTGGAGCATGGCTTAGAAGGTATGCTCAATTAGGAGCTTGTCATACCTGATACAGATGTTCAGAGGGTTCACCATTTTTTTAAAGCAACATGATATGTATCAGACATACTCAGCCTACAATGTATAGTCGGCATGATATGTTTTGGATTTACTTTAATATGAACTATTTATTGTACCTTTTTGAGGCGTTAGCCTATGTTTGATCTACGACATCTCGATTGGAGCAGATTCATGAAGATTTCTCTAAAAAATGTGCCTTTTTATCAATTGCCTTTTTGTACGATGGATGAAAGCCACGAACCATACGTTGGTTCAGAATTTCAATGAACGAAGAATGAAACAACGAACCTTTGATAATAAAATAAAACTCAAATAAAAATAATCACAAATGAACAAACAACAAAACAAATTTCTTTTGAAAATCAACCAATTAAAATTAAAATTTTAAAGACATATTTTTGAAAAATTAATTGTGATAAAAACAACAAGAAAAGAAAACGAATATGTTGAGTGGATTCTCTTAGTTTCGGAGTTTCTTAATCTTTGTGCGCGCAACATAACCATCTTTATCTGCATTAATTTTCTTCACATCCCCATAGGATTACACATTGTGCACAAAGTCTCCTGAAATTCTTCACATTCCCTATGAAGTGTCACATTCCTCACCACTCCTTGCATTCGGGGCGGGTCTTTGGAGCCCTATTCCCTTCTTAACACTCAATCAAACCTCGTGTAACCTTTTGGCTAGATCTAGTTCAGACGTAATGTCCATAGCAGTAGCTCGAACTGGTATAGTCTGCCTTTCTTCCCGGCTTAATGTCTTTAATGGTTGCTACCCTTTGTACTCGTCACCTCTTAGGTTGGATATGGGTCACAGTGCTTTCCTTCCTAACGCTATCGATATATTTTCCCGCTACCTCTTGAGTTGGATGTGAGTCCCAGAGCTTTCCTCCTCAATGTAGCAGATATTTCTTTGTCACCTCTTAGGTTGGATGTGAGTCCCAGTGCTTTCCTTCCAAATGTGATCGATATATTTTCCCGCTACTAATTGAGTTGGATGTGAGTCACAGCACTTTCCTCCTTAATGTAGTAGATATTTTCCTCGTCACCTCTTAGGTTGGATGTGAGTCTCAGTGCTTTCCTTCCTAACGTGATCGATATATTTTTCCCACCACTACTTGAGTTGGATGTGAGTTCCAGAGCTTTCCCCCTCAATGTAGAAGATATTTTCCTTGTCACCTCTTAGGTTGGATGTGAGTCCCAGTGCTTTCCTTCCTAACGTGATCAATATGTTTTTCCCACTACCACTTGAGTTGGATGTGAGTCCCAGAGCTTTCCTCCTCAATGTACTAGATATTTTCCTCGTCACCTCTTGGGTTGGATGTGAGTCCCAGTGCTTTCCTTCCTAACGTGATCGATATATATTCCCGCTACCACTTGAGTTGGATGTGAGTCACAGTGTTTTCCTCTTCAATGTAGCAGAAATTTTCTTCATCACCTCCTGAGTTGGATGTGAGTCCCAGTGCTTTCCTTTCTATCGTGATCGATATATTTCTTCACTATTTCTTGAGTTGGATATGAGTCCCAGAGCTTTCCTCCTCCACATAGCAGATTGTTTCTTCATCACCTCTTGGGATGGATGTCAGTCCCAGTGCTTTCCTTCCTAACTTGACATATATATTCTCCCTGTCACATGTCAGCTTGAATATAACTCCCCAGTGCTAACTTGAACTAGTATAGTCCTTTCTTTCTGGGGTAATATCCTTAATGGTTGCCATCTTCTACATTGTTGTTACCCTTTTTAGTCAGATGTGAGCCTCTGTGCTTTCCATCTCAATTCGGTCCTCCCGCACAATCCTATTCTCTGAAATTATCAATGTTAAAATCAAAATTAAACACTGAATTTGGAATCATGTCCCCGCCTAAATCTTCAGTTTTCCCGACGGTCGTTTGCGGAGTCTCTTTGCTTTTCCCTAGCAGAGAGTATCTGTTGCTCCCCAATAGAAACAATTGTTACTCTATTCTACACTCCTTTTGGGTCTGATGACTTAGGAGTCTGTATTGGTTTCGTTGATCTTGTCGGTCAACACCAATACGCGTGATATGCTTGCCCAGCACACCACACCTATTGCGGGTCCATTTGTTGACCTCACTTTTGGTTGATGTTTTATTTTTCCACTTTAGTAGCCTAATGTCTAGCCATAGGACTTTCCTATTGACTATTCCTAGAAAACTAGAAAAGGAACTCTCTCCATTAAAAATTCCAAACTCTTCTTTACTTAGCTTGAAATTCCACATATTCGTCCTAACCTCCAGCACTTAATAGGTGGGGTCATTATGGGTGAACTCACGATGAGTCACCTTTAGGACTGCTAGACCTTAGGGTTGACCCTTTGTGTTGTTCTATGGCTTAAGGTACATAGTTGCAATCACAATCACTCACAATCCTAAACTTAAACTTCTAAGCTTTGGTCCCTTGATATTTTTGGGAGACTCATGTAGGTGGTCCCCTAAACTCACTAGCCCTAGGCTAGGGTTTAACTAAGACCACTACATAGAGGACCCAAAATGGGGTTTCCATTTGTTCATGGCTCATTGATGGTGGTTGGCAATCCAACTCTACCAAGATACCCAACCTAGCCTTTTGCTCCTAAACACCCCCAAATTACCTAAATACCCTTGGGACCCCAAATTTGGCCAAAATTTCCAAATTTATCCAAAATACACAAATTAGTTCAAAAATCATTTTTAACACCTTGAAAACACCCAAACTACCCAAAACTACCAAAATTTGTCAAATTACCAAAATACCGCTCCTTAGCCCAAAATTCCAAAAATTCCAAAAAAATCCTAAAAATTCTCAAAATCTCGAAAATATTCCCAATTACATTTTCCTCAACTACTACATGACCCAATTTGGCCAATTTGACCATCTATGACCAAAACCCCAAATTGCCTTTTAAAGACCTATTTTTCCCAAAATCTACCTCAAATGTCCATCAATTTGATCCCGATTCCCCAAATTTCAATCCCAAACTCAAATTCACCCTCAATGTGACCAAAATAAACCAAATACAAGCTCAATTGGCCCATGTTTTGAGCCAAATTTAGATATAGGTCCAACCCCCAATTTTGGGCACATGACGTAATCTCACCAAGTTGAAACCATAGCCCACTCAATTGGCCACAATTTATGTTGTAAACTTTTCATAACATTTCTAAACATCAAACTTGACCTTCAATTGGCCTTGCTGAAACCTCAATTTCACTTAATTTCAACCTAAGTAAAAAAAAAACCCCAAATTTTGCCCAAATTGACTATGTCCGCAAATTTTACCAAATTAATTGCCTTAACCCCAAAATTGGCACCCAATTCATGTTGAAAACTCTTCATGGCATTCTTATTGACCTTTTTAAATAATCAAGTTAGACTTACCCCAAAGCTAACCCAATCTAGACACAAGCCTAGCCCAACATGCCTAAATTGACCAAATCTCCAAAATCTTTCAAATTGACCCCCCAATTAAACTCAAACCCCTTTCAATCCTTCACCAAAATCGTTTCTTACAATCACCTACACCAAATGAAATAATTAGTTAGGCCAATAGACATGGATAGCCTAGCCCAAACCCAAGTTTTGGTTATTTGCACCCACTTGGACCCATGCACTAAATGTAGCATAGCCACCCCAAAACCATCAAATTAACTCCACCACAGCCATTAGTTGGACCCTAAGACTGAGGCAAAAACCATCTAACCCAAGTTAGATGAGGCATGGACCAAGGGTACCTCAAATTAGGGGAATTGATTTCCATTTTTGCTTAAGCTTAAGATATCTTTGCCAAAACAATACCTCATTGCAATAAATTGTTGTGACATATTCCCCTAGGTTTCCTAAGCTCCTAACGTCCTCTCCCTGCCATGGCCCGCTGGCCTACTCATCGGAGAAGCCAAAATTGAGGGACACCTCTTCTTGAACTTCACCTAAATTAAACCAAGAGGCCATCTCACCCAAATCAAATGGTAAAGCTCCTCTGCCCTCCACCTAAGCATCACAATACACCAAAACATCGACCCTGAGAGCCACCCCTTAGCCATTTTTATAAAAAATCACCTCCACAGCCATGGGAGGTGTGCTGAAAATTTCTTAGAGAGAGCCACAAAATTCTCACAAAGCTTCTTTGAGACCTCCTCAGCTCAAGCCAACCACCTTTCCCCACTGATTCCCAATGTGGAAGCTCAATTTTGAGCTCAAACTTTTGCTCAAAACCAGGACAGAGCTCAATACACCTCCACAATCCACCATACTCAATTTAAACTTACCCACACCTTCACCACAGTGAAAGAAGGAGAAGCCCCATTAAATTCTTTTTCCACAGAGACCCTAACATAGCTCTAGACCAACACCTGAAATTGAGCTTCGCCAAATTCATACTTAGACCTTACACCATGGCCAGAGGCTTAATCCCTAGCGTCCTTCGACCCCAACAAATGTGCCGAGCATCTCTGATCGAAGCTTCCCTTCTCAGAGCCAAGGTTAACCTCTCATCCTTTTGAGCCTATTTTGATTCTCTATTTGATTAGGCTTAATTTAATTGCATGATTACTGTATGGATATGTTCGTCTCACTTAGACGAGTCCATAAGATCAAACCCAAAGTGATTTGGTTAAATCTAGGCAGAGATCTTAGGGTTTTTGTGTGGACGCTCATGGGATCACTCTATCAGGGATGAAGATGGGAGCCGTCCGATCAAGCGTGTATCAGATGAACGGAGGAGATTGAGTCAGATAGCGCTTCCTTACAAGAACTGCGGGCCGAGTCAGCGGCTATGTGGATGGCGACGTCCAACCAGAGCGCGCTACGCGTGCCTTTGGATCTGCAGAGGATACGGTCAGCGCCGCGCGTTTAAATAGAAAAATAAGGATTTTCTTATTTAAATAAATAGCCCTAGCATTAAAAAATCATATCTTAGTGTAGAAAAATCATAAATATTAAATAAAATTACCCTATTGCTCAGTGAATAGAGGAGAATAATGTGGAAATAATATTAAATCCATGTGATGTATATTTTATTTTTAATTAATTAAACATTTATTTGAATGTTTTGATTCTCCACGCATATAGGAATATCACCATGGATTGAAATTTTAGCATGTTGTTGCCTCTATCTTAGGGGATATCTTCTGATTTTTTTCAAAGTTAGAGGAGGTCCTTAGATAGAGATCCATATTTTTTAATTTTATGTCTATTATTTGCATAAATTAATCATAAAAATTAGCATGTTGATTAGAAAATTCCCAGAAAATTTTGGATGTTTCACTTTTACAGTTTTCAACGTTTTCTTTCTTGTACTTTTATGCTATACTTTTATGTTTATAAAAACTTGCATGCTAAATAATGATGCTACTCTGCATGAAAACTAAAACTATCAGGATAGCCACAAAACCAAAATCAAAACTAAAACTAAAATAACCAAGAGAAAAATTCACAACCACAACATTCAAAATATTAAACATCTCAAAATTTAATCACAAGCATCACATAAAACTACAACTTCAACTAAATTAAGATGTCTCTATCGGATGATCGGGAATTCCTTGGAGGAGGTAACCTATGGTTGCTAAGAAGGCTTCTCTCGATCTAAATGAAATTATGGAACTCATTAAGTTCAGTTTAGTAAATTCATACGGACTAAGTGAATCCAATAGAAAATAGTGGTGTTGGAACGAGGGAACCGTACGATCCTTACCGATGTTGCTCTAATCAACTTTAACATGCCCCTATAAAATTTAAAGAACTTCAACCATAGTGCCACCTGATTTGATATCATAACTTGACACTCTAGAAAACTCTAAACTCATCACGACAAGGAGCATGGAGCTAGCATGGTGGGTAGTGCGGCCATCTTCAACAGCAAAACTTGTCTTCCTCAGCTAAAGCAATCTTCCTTCCTTAGATATAAACAACAAAAGCCATAGGACTCTAAGGTTGTTTGCTTTCGCAACGTAAATCCTCACCTTATCTTTAGGCCTTTTGTATAGCCCTGCTATACAATATAAGCCTTCACTAGTCTTAGGATTTCGAGATCGTCGTTCGTCATGACCTAAACCCTCACATCTTGCAGGCTATTTGTGTGATAGTTTTACAAGAATGTAAACCCTAACTATTAAGATTAACAGGATGAAACACCTAAATATTTCTCTTCTAAAATGAAGCCAAACATTAGGATAGCTTGGGAGGTCACCGAGGTTTTCGTCTGGATCCATGACATCCCCTAGTTCTTCCTTCTTTGGACTCTACAACAAAATGTTCCAAATTTGAACCAATCCCCTTTCACACCTCTACATCCGATCTCATCCTACCCTTTTAAACTCCTTGAAGATAATATTTCCTAATTTTAATTGAGATTCTTCTTAGGTGATTTCGGTCATTTAAGATGTAATTAACTATAGGGGCTTGCCCTTATAGGAAGCATGTCCGCTTTGGTCATTTAAGATGTAATTAACTATAGGGGCTTGCCCTTATAGGAAGCATGTCCGAGGTGACTTTGGTAATTTAAGATGTAATTAACTATAGGGGCTTGCCCTTATAGGAAGCTTGTCCGAACCTAGTTAATATAAACCCTATTTAATCCTTTATATTAAATAGGGAAACTTGTCGGCAAATACAAAGGTTTTGCAGACCAAACGGACGTACCTTTATATTAAATAAGGAAACTTGTCGGCAAATATAAAGGTTTCGCAGACCAAACGGACGTCATCTATTTAATCTTTTATATTAAATAGAGGAACTTGTCGGCAAATACAAAGGTTTTGCAGACCAATCGTTATATTAAATAAGGGAGCTTTTCGGCAATTACAAAGGTTTAGCAGACCAAACAGATGTCACATATTCCTTAGTTTATTTGATTGAGCCTCATCCTCAAGTGTTGTGTTTATCTTTTGGGATAGATACAGGATTTGAGGTACAACGCTCTTTCATTTAAACTATGAAAAATATGGGGTAGTTTGATTTCATATTTTATAAAACTAATTATATATGTAAATCAAAACGTCCTTTCGAAGCAGGCAACGAAATTTTGATTTTGGTGACCGATAGCTTCTTACGGGCAACTCCTCCAACCAAAAATAACGCCAACAGTGCTCGGGGCATGACCCTGAACCACTTTAAAGATTTCTTGAAATATTTTGAGTTTATTTTGAACTTATCATATTGTTCAATTAATCATCTAAGGTTAAGCTAAGTTATCCCATTGCTCATGGAAACTTGATGTTTTATTTATCACAAGGCTTGGACACTCCATTAATAAATTGATATTTCATTTAAGAATTATGTGGGTGGGTGCCCCTATAGTAAATTTAGGTAAGTAGATGTTTTGAATCCCAAAGTTAAAATTGGACTTGTAGTGTAAAGAGCTCTTACTCATCAATCATGTTATCTTCTAAATCCAATCAAATGAGTTTAAATGTCAAGCCTTGGTCACCACGAAGCCCTAAGCAATCACAATAGGTGAAATGGTAATTAACAAAATTTTGATTTTAATGACTTGCAATTTTATTGAAAGATCACATTATCATCAATTATGGGCTTAAAATTATAGAAATATTGTCTTTCTAACTCAAACCCATCATTTAAGAATCGTTTAATTTTGATTGACTTCCAAGACATGAAAATTAAGAGAATTACAATTTTATTCCCATAATAGAAAAGTTGATAAGTGAGTTCCTACTTCTTATCCATCATATCTCAATAATCCAAAAATGTTCATTAGGATCAAAATTTCCCCTCTTCCCTTTAATTAATCCTAAATTTTGAATAGAGCAGCAAAATCTAAAGTTACCCTTATACCTTTGGGGCTCTTCACTTCATAACTCAATAATCAAAATTTAAATGAACTCTAGAATTTAGAGTGTCCTATCCACGACTTAATTAAATCATCAGAGGAGAAAATGTGGGTTATCAAAATTTAATTTAAATTAAATGATTATTTAAATTTAGAAAGTAGTATTTTCAAAGTTGATTTTACTTAACTATTCAAAAATAAGGTTTTTATTCNAAAACCCTATTTAATTCTTTATATTAAATCGGACAACTTGTAGGCATATATAAAGGTTTCGCAGACCAAATGTATGTTATATATTCATTAGTTTATTTGATCGAGCCTCATTATTATGTCTTGTGTTTATCCTTCGGGATAGATACAGGTTTTGAGAAACAACGCTCTTTCATTTAAACTATGAAAAATATGGGGTTAGTTTGATTTCATATTTTTCTAAAACTTAATATATATGTAAATTAAATGTCCTTCCGAAGCAGGCGACGAGATTTCGATTCCGGTGGCCGACAGCTTCTTACGGGCAACTCTCCAACACAAAATAGTGCCGACAACGCACAAAGGAAAACTAAATAAAACACTTTTAAGCAAGGTGAGGTAACCCCCATTAGAGAGAAAGATATTCCTCCAATCATCAATTTTATTTTTGATCATTTCGACCACCTCATCTAATTGGGTTTGCCTACGATGCCCTCTCAAAAGGTTGACCCCGAGATACTTAATAAGAAGGGAGGCGGAGTGAAAGCCAGAAAAAGAGATGGCTCAAGAGGCAACAGAGCTTTTAACGTTCTTCCCAAAGAAACACATTTTTCTTTGTTAAATCGTAACCCAGAAGCTTGTTAAAATTCCTCAAGAACCCTCATTAACACCTTGATGGTATATTTACTTGCATTAGTGAAGAGGATAACATCATCCGCATAAGCAAGATGCCTAAGAAGAACCATGGACTTATGACTGTAGTGAGTGTGCAACTTGTTAAACTGCATGTTGTTAAAAAGGTGAGAGAAGTAATCAAATGCAATGATGAAAATGGTAGGAGATAAGGAATCCCCTTTCTTGATGCCTCTCCGGGCAGAGAAGAAACCGTAAGATTTGCCATTCACCATCACATTGTAGTGATTGTTATGAAGCCACCGTTGAATTAAGAAGATGAAATTATTGTGAAAATCATGAGCATGCAAAATGTTAATGATAAATTTCCAACTAATAGATTCAAAGGCCTTTTTAATATCAAGCTTTAAGATCATATTACCACCCCAGCATTTTTTATCAAGATCTTCAATAAGCTCTTGAGCAAGTAAAATATTATCAGTGATTTCTCAACCCTTAATAAAAGCAGACTGATGAGGGGAGATGATCTTAGGTAACATAGGCTGAAGTCTAGAAAGTATCAATTTACTTAAAACTTTGGAAATGACAGAGGTGAGGGAAATAGGATGAAGTTTATCCCAATTGGACTTATCATTACCCTTAGGGATGAGCACAATCATGGAAGAAGTGAAATACTTCCCAGGATCTTCCCCCTGAAAGGAACTTTGAATAGCGCGGGTGACTTCCTTCTTGATAAGATCCCAACAAGAAACATAAAAAAGAAGAGGTAAAGCCATCGGGACCCAGAGCTTTGTTAGCATTAATGTTCTTCAAAGCCAATAAAATTTCCTGCTCAGTGGGGACTTCACAAAGGGAGAAGGAGGACACATACTCACGCTCATCTTCAAAAAGAGTAGTGTTGACCAGAGAAACCTGAGAGGTGGTCATAAAGAGATCCGTGAAATAATCAAGAACACTTTGACCAATATTCTTATCCTGAGTATAACAAGACCCAGAAGGGAAACGAATCTTAAGGATAGTATTAATGTTCTTTCTATACTTAATGGAGGCATGAAAGTATTTCGTATTACGGTCCGCAGAGGAAAAGTTGATATCATTAGCTCTCTGCTGAAGAAAACTTTCCTCCAAAGAAATAGCTTCCAAAATTTTAGTGTGAGCAATGGCTAAATCATCAACATGTTGAGTAGAACAAATAACTTGTTCCTCAAGCTTATCAACTTAAGCTTGAGCCTCCTTAACCTTCCTGTGAACATTACCAAAAACATTTAAATTCCCCATACTTAAATGCACAACAACCTTTTTATGAAGCTGTCACAGGTTGAACCAAGGATTACCAACACAATCAACATTTTAAGCTTGTTGCACAAGATTTAAAAAAGTCTCATGAGTGGTCCAGATGTTAAGGAATTTAAAATGATAGGTGGAAGGCTTAACAATGAATGTAAGCGATAATAAGATGGGATTATGATCAGAGGCAGCATGATTTAAATGGCTAACTTTAGCGACATGAAAGTGATTAAAAAAATGTTGATTGCCAAGGAAATGATCAAGCCTCCGAGCAAGGGATCCCCGCCTCCAAGTAAAGGGAGGACAAGTAAAACCCATATCAAATAACCCAACCTCATTAATTTTATCACAAAAATGATTGATAAGCGAAGAGTTGCATCTCCCCCACCTCTTCTTCTTCAAAAGGCTTCATAATCATATTAAAATCTCCCCCCACCAACCAATTATCAGTAATAGTGTCCCCCATCATAGAAAGTTTCTGCCACAAATAGTATTTATCTTGGAGAAGAGAGCTAGCATAAACAAAACTGGCCCAAGTAGAATAGATATCATGCTTAAAATGAAGCAATACAAATTGCTCATTGTCCTCAAGAATCATGAGATCAATATTATGCTTCCAAAAAACCCAAATTTTATTATTTTTATTATAAAAGAAACTATAACCTTTAAAACTCCTACAAATATGATCTTAATTAGTAGAGATGAGAGGCTCCAGAACAACAAAAATAAAATTATTATGGACCCTACATAAGTGTTTTAATCTATTAAGGGAGGAAGGGTTCCTGAATCCCCTAATATTCCAACACATTATGTTAAACATTGTGTCTAGCAAAACCTCTTCTAGAATATCTAGAAGAGGTGCCGACCAGATCACCATCAGAGAGATACCTACCATCAAAAATGNAGTTGCTAACGAGGCTTCCTACAGTCTAAATAAAATTATGGAACTCATTAAGTTGAGTTTACTAAGCTCATTTGGACTAAGTGAATCCAATAAAAAAAAGTGATGTCGGAACGAGGGAACCGTAGGATCCTAATCGGTGTAGCTCTAACTAACTTTAACATGTCCCCATAAATTTTAAAGAACTACAACCATAGGGCCACCTGATTTGACATCATAACTTGGCACACTAGAAAACTCAAACTCATCGTGGCAAGGATCTTGAAGCTAGCATGGTGGGCAGCATGGCCATCTTCAACAGCAAAACCTGTCTTCCCCAGCTAAACTAATTTTCCTTCCTTAGACTTAAACAACAAAAGTCTTAGGACTTCGAGGTTGCTTGCTTAAGCAATGTAAATCCTTACTTTATCTTTAGGCCTTTGTGTAGCCCTGCTATTCAATATAAGCCCTAACTCGCCTTAGGATTTCAAGGTTGTCGTTTGTCAAGACCTAAATCCTCACATCTTTCAGGCTATTTGCGTGATCGTTTCACATGAATGTATATCCTAACTAATAAAATTAGCAGGATGAAACACTTAAATATTTCTTCTTAAGACTGAAGCCAAACATTAGGATAGCTTGGGAAGTCACCGAGGTTCTCCTCTGAATCCATGACGTCCCCTAGTTCTTCCTCCTTTGGACTCTACAACAAAATGTTCCAAATTTGAACCAAACCCCTTTCACACATATACGTCTG
>JXCR01148334.1:205898-221598 GCA_002079205.1 Phalaenopsis hybrid cultivar
TATATATATATATATATATATATATA
This sequence comes from Phalaenopsis hybrid cultivar, assembly GCA_002079205.1. NCBI lineage: Eukaryota > Viridiplantae > Streptophyta > Magnoliopsida > Asparagales > Orchidaceae > Phalaenopsis > Phalaenopsis hybrid cultivar. The sequence goes on from JXCR01148334.1 coordinate 205,925, forward strand.
TATATATATATATATATATATATAATTAAGCCATATCGATTCCGGCGACCGACAACTTTTAATTTGGCAATCTACAACCAACTAACTTTTTGTATCTTTTTTCTTTCCGCAGACAACTAAAATAGCATAATGTCAAGAGTCAGAGTATAAGTCTTGACTAAATAAAAACCCCATCACAAAATAATCAAGCTGCATCCAATCACTCGTGGATTACATGACTTAACCAATCTTAACTCGCTAAACTAGATAGTTAAGATAACTAGTTTTCATGAAAGAGTCAAGGCACGTGAGGATGAAGCATGTTTTCCTCATCGAAACTACTCAACAGACTACTCCCAGTAGGTGAAGCACAAGTGCTCCCAGGTGAAGGTCAATTCTGATTCGCTAACAATAGTGAATGACTTGACTCGTCACAGTAAAGCTAATAAGCCCCAAGGTTCAAGAGGCCAATTTATCAAAATATACCAAGCTTTAGCCTTGAAGGTTCCTAACATTAAGTGATTTAGACTTGTAAGAAGCCAAGGGTCAACACAACAACCCAAAGTCTTCATTATTCTTCTGGTAGAAATCCAATCAAAGGGTCGAGAGAACCGGGAAATTAAATTTATACATAAATACTATTGTATAAGTTTTTTCTATGCATATTCTTGGGCTCACCCTCAGAAGTAACTAAATGGAGCCCACCTGCTGAAGCAGCTTAAATAAGCCCACCCACTTGCCGAAGTGGCTAAATTAAGCCCACCTGCCAATATGGCTAAACTAAACCCAACTAACGAAGTGGTTGAATTCATCTCTTTTACTCATCTTGAGCAGTTTGCCTAGAGAGATACANGCAGAAGTAACTAAACGGAGCCCACCTGCTGAAGCAGCTTAAATAAGCCCACCCACTTGCCGAAGTGGCTAAACTAAGCCCACCTGCCAATATGGCTAAGCTAAACCCAACTAACGAAGTGGTTGAATTCATCTCTTTTACTCATCTTGAGCAGTTTGCCTAGAGAGATACATCTACCAAAAATGGTCATCATTTCCAGCAAAGACATAGGTCCATACATCTTTAAGAGTGTTGTCTGACTTTCCGTATTATTGTCTTTTTGTTAAGACACTATGAATAGAAGTTGTGCAATACTAAATATATCTTTGTTATTTTTCCTCCTTATATAAAATAAAAGTCAAGCTAAGAGAGAGGGGTGCTCCTTTTCTTTTCTTCTCTCTCTATCTCTTTCTTCAAGAAAACCATGTAGCTCGAAAAACCTCCGGCGAATCTGATATTTCGGCTTGCCAGAGGCTTGAATTCAACAGATAATCTCTGAGACTTCTTCCCGATCATACACCCATCTTTCTCTTCAACATCTCCTCTACAAAAGGTAAGATCTTCACTAGTCTATATGTACTCACGAACGATGACCGTGCATCGCAAAAAGATTAAAAAATTTACATATCAAATACCTAAGCCTTCAATACTTTTTCATGTTTGAATTTTTAATACCAAAGTGTTATGAATATGACTATCAAACTCTTAAGTGTGGATGCATAAGAGTTGCATGGTATGCTTGTAAATTTCCCTTCAAGTGGAAACAATAAATTTATAAAACTAAAAGAAAAATCCTTGAAGTTTAAAATTTAAAATTATTATTTTTTATTAAAAATTATCAACTCAGAGTATTTTTAAGTGAAAAATATAATATTCTTATTATCAATAAAATAGTAAATTAATGTATTTGCAGGAAGACTTTGTTATGCTATTTGAGATTTAGGTGATCTTTGAATCATATGTTTGGTAAATATATAACATTTAAATTTTATATATGCTGTTGCCTTCTTTAATTTTCTTTTTAATATGTTTTATAACTTCAAGCATTTGTCATTCAATCCTAATATAAATTTATCCACATTTTTAGATACAAAATATGCTCCACTTCACCTTGTAGCGGGTTTATTATATTTGAAAATGGGGAGAAATAAATGGCAAAAAGCGCTTTTTCTTGAAATATAATTTTGTAAGAATGATGAAGAACAAATAATAAAGTGTTTCTCTTTTATATTCTTCTTTTAACATAAATTAATATTTTATCAAGTATTTCTTCTTCAAGCAAAATTTCTACTACACTACCAAAATTAAGTTTGAAATTAATTGATTTATAGCTGATTTTTATTTGGTCGCTTGCATTTGAGCACATGTTGATCACAAGGNTTTTTATCAAGTATTTCTTCTTCAAACAAAATTTCTACTACACCACCAAAATTTAGTTTGAAATTAATTGATTTATAGCTGATTTTTATTTGGTCGCTTGCATTTGAGCACATGTTGATCACAAGGGGAGATTTTATATGTTATAAAAATAAAGAAAAATCCAATTTTAATATTTTATTCAAGAAAACAAGCAAAAAATATGTGAATTATATGTGCGGAGAGTATCATGATAGCTTCAATTTGCATAAATGTTTGGTTGGAAGAATTTGCAGTATACTATAATTCTTTTACAATAATTTTAGAAAATAATGTATATCATAGAAAGAGTTATAAATACAATGTAAAATATGAATGAATTTGAAATTCACATCTTGATTTATTTTGGTTGAATTTAGAAGTCGGCTTATTTGGCCGAATTAGAGTTACACCATAAATGTTATCGAAAAACTGTTGTCCCCCTTGCCCCGCAAGTTGTCCGTGTGACCGTGCTGCCAAATAAATAAAAATTTTGAATTATATTACTTTCAATCTAATTCAAACCAATATATATATATATATATATATATATATATATATATATATATATATATATATATATATATATNTGGAGAGTATCATGATAGCTTCAATTTGCGTAAATGTTTGGTTGAAAGAATTTGCAGTATACGATAATTCTTTTATGATAATTTTAGAAAATAATGTATAGAAAGAATTATAGATACAATGTAAAATATGAATGAATTTGAAATTCACACCTTGGTTTTTTTTGGTTGAATTTAGAAGTCGGCTTATTTGGCCGAATTTGAGTTACACCATAAGTGTTATCGAAAAACTATTGTCCCCCTTGCCCCGCAAGTTGTCCGTGTGACCATGTTGCCGAATAAATAAAAATTTTGAATTATATTACTTTCAATCTACTTCAAACTATATATATATATATATATATATATNAAGAGCTTATCTTTGGTATTAATGAAAATTTAAATTAACATCTAAACAAATATGTTATGTAAAAATTAAAATGCTAAAATAATCTTTCACATGGACTTATTTTAATCCTAGAATCTAAGAAAATGCCAAACTTGTCATCGTAATCTATAAATTGAGGCCAAAATTATTTCAACTCATATTAAATAACTGGAGATTAAAGTGATATTTTTATAGACTCTGGACTTGAATAATCCGCGACCAAATTTAGTGGACTATTTTGACAATTGATACTCATATCGTTATATAAATAACAAAAATAAGAAACTATTTTTTTTACTCATGTGGGGCAAGTCTGCCTAGAGAGATACATCTACCGGAGATGATCATCATTTCTAGCAAAGACATAGGTCCGTACATCCTTAAGAGTGTTGTCTGACTTTCCGTATTATTGTCTTTTTGTCAAGTCACCATGGATGGAAGTCATGCAATACNATGAAAAGTGTTTTTATGGAACCCAAATTTGTTCTTGAATCACATCTTAGGAATAGAGCATAAATGAGGAGAGAGAGAGAATCTTTTGAGGAATGGAAGTGGAACCCGATAAAGGGAAAAGAGATGAGAGGAAAATGTCATGGTATTGAGGTTTCTTCCTTTTTGAACAAAAATATAAAAAAGTCCTCATTATATGTAATTTTTACTATTTATAGTTGTTATAACTTCGCAAGAAGATGTATTTGGGCATACCTTGCTAAGTTTTTGAGATGTGGGTCCCTCAGATTATGGTCGGCTTTGCCTTTGTGGTATGTTATCTTGAAAATGTTGGCCTCAAGTTAGTTCCCACAACAATGAGTTGCTCGGCTAACTTTGAACATTCGACCTGGATAGGCCACTTGCTTATCCCTGAATATGCGTCCTCGACCACATGACCATCTATCACCCGACTTCGGTCACTCGGTTTTGCTTAACATTGGCCACTTGGCCATGATCAATTACCTAGTCTTGATCAGGTCACTCGGCCTCAGGCACTTCGCTTTGTCTTGTAGTTACGTTCGACAATCCCTTCTACTATTTCTGCTCACCTAGGATTGTTCTCGCTGAGTGTCATATTTTGAGGAGTCTTATTATCGATGATCTAGACTATTAGATGCATGTTGACCTGGATGGTCACTTTTTCATCATACAATTTTGATCGTTTTGGTTGCAAGCTTTTAGTAAATAAAGTTATAAACTTTATTTTGTTCTTATTTATCGCAATTTGCACTGTGTCTACTACTCTAGATACCCACCAAGCTTTTCAATCTTAATTTAATGATAAAAACCTAAAATTTTTTCTTTGGTATGTAACGGGAATCTCTTGAATTCATTTAATACAACAACAACAACAACAAAACCTTCATCCCACTACGTGGGGTCGGCTACATGAATCCTTTTTCTCCGTTGTGTCTTATTTAGTGTTATATTTTCATTTAGTTCTAGTAAATTAAGATAATTTTTAATACAATAAGCCCAAGTCTTCCTATGTCCTACCTCTGTCTTTCTTAACACAAGTCGAATCTAAAACATCTACTCTCCTAATCGAATCATCAGATGATCGACGTTTAATGCGCTCAAACCATCTAAGACCAACTTCTCTAATTTTGTCCGTCACAGGAGCTAAACCAACCCTATCACGAATATATTCATTTCGCATTTTGTCTCTAAGTGTAAAGCCACTNAATTATTATCTTTTTCCTTTTATGGAATTCTGTTTACTTGGTTCTAGTTGCTTACCAAGGCATTTCTTTTTTCCTTTACCACTGATGTTTGCAGTATTGCACTGTAAAATGTGTTAGTGAAAAGTGTTTTTATGGAACACAAGTTTGTTCTTGAATCACACCGTAGGAATAAAGCATAAATGAGGAGAGAGAAAGAGAATCTTTTGAGGAATGGAAGTGGAACCCGATAAAGGGTAAAGAGATGAGAGGAAAATGTCATGGTATTGAGGTTTCTTCCTTTTTGAACGAAATTATAAAAAAGTCATCATTATATGTAATTTTTACTATTTATAGTTGTTATAACTTCGCAAGAAGATGTATTTGGGCATATCTTGCTAAGTTTTTGAGATGTGGGTCCCTCAGATTATGGTCGCCTTTGCCTTCGTGGTATGTTATCTTGAAAATGTTGGCCTCAAGTTAGTTCTCACAACAATGAGTTGCTCGGCTAACTTTGAACATTCGACCTGGATAGGCCACTTGCTTATCCCTGAATATGCGTCCTCGACCACATGACCATCTATCACCCGACTTCGGTCACTCGGTCTTGCTTAACATTGGCCACTCGACCATGATCAATTACCTAGTCTTGATCAGGTCACTCGTCCTCAGGCACTTCGCTTTGTCTTGTAGTTACGTTCGACAATCCCTTCTACTATTTCTGCTCACCTAGGGTCAATCTCACCGATTGTCATATTTTGAGGAGTCTTATTATCGATGATCTTGACTATTCGATGCATGTTGACCTGGATGGTCACTTTTTCATCATACAATTTTGATCGTTTTGGTTGCAAGCTTTTAGTAAATAAAATGAAAAACTTTATTTTGTTCTTATTTATGGCAATTTGCACTGTGTCTACTACTCTAGATACCCACCAAGCTTTTCAATCTTAATTTAATGATAAAACTCTAAAATTTTTTCTTTGGTATGTAACGTGAATCTCTTGAATTCATTTAATACAACAACAACAACAACAAAACCTTCATCTCACTACCTGGGGTCGGCGACATGAATCTTTTTTCTCCTTTGCGTCTTATTTAGTGTCATATTTTCATTTAGTTCTAGTAAATTAAGATTATTTTTAATACAATAAGCCTGTCCTATTTAGTGCCATATTTTCATTTAGTTCTAGTAAATTAAGATCATTTTTTATACAATAAGCCCATGTCTCCTATGTCCTACCTCTGTCTTTCTTAACACAAGTCGAATCTAAAACATCTACTTTCCTAATCGAATCATCAGATGGTTGACGTTTAATCTGATCAAATCATCTAAGACGACCTTCTCTAATTTTTTCCGTCACAGGAGCTACACCAACCCTATCACGAATATATTCATTTCTCATTTTGTCTCTAAGTGTAAAGCAACTCATCCACCTAATCATTCTCATCTCGGCAACACATAAATTACTATTATGCTTCTCTTTTAAAGGCCAACATTCAGCGCCATAGAGCATTGCAGGTCTCACCACCCATCTTATAAAATTTTCCTTTCAGTCTAAGCGGTACTTTTCTATCACACAAAAGGCCTGAAGCATTCCTCCAAATTTTCCTTTACGTCTAAGCGGTACTTTTCTATCACACAAAAGGCCCGAAGCATTCCTCCACTTCAACCAACCAAAAGCGATACTTTTCTATCACACAAAAGGCCCGAAGCATTCCTCCACTTCAACCAACCAACTTTAGTACTTTTCTATCACATAAAAGGCCCGAAGCATTCCTCCACTTCAACCAACCAACTTGAATTCTCTACTGTATCACACAAAAGGCCCGAAGCATTCCTCCACTTCAACCAACCAACTTGAATTTTACTATTAACATCTCCCATCTATATCACCATCGCTTTGAACAACATACCCAAGATATCTAAATCATTCACAACTTTTCACCATCGCTTTGAACAACGGACCCAAGATATCTAAATCGCTCACACCTTTTAATAATTTGATCACCCAAAGTCACACTTCTGTCATTAGAGCTATTACTTCTAAAATTACATTCCATGTATTCAGTTTTAGTTCTACTTAAACGAAGGCCTTTAGACTCCTCCAATATAGACCTCCATAATTCAAGTTTTTCATTTGATGTGTGATAAAAAAAATATTAGTTTTCCATTTACATGCAATTTTATACGACAAATTGGGGCATCACATAATGCAAAGTTTTGAGTTGTTTCGTGCAGAGATTACTTTCAGATGACTCATTTTCGGGTGAAGAATTAATAGAAATGTCGAGGTTCATAATTAATTCAAATACACTTTTGAAAATTTTTCAGGACTTTGTATACACTAACGTTGGAAATGAGTAAGTTTGTAGGTTTTATTATTTGAGTTTTTAATGAGGATGCCTTTTTGTTAAGGATAAGAGATTCTTGTGTCTCTTTATTTTTTCCTTAAGGGTTGTTCTAGCCATCTCTCTACATTCTTATCTTTTTATGGACTTTTACCTCTGGTTCATACCAATGATTGTGATCCATTCACTTTGATTCTTTCGTCGGGCCCTACTTTACTGAACAAAACTAGAATAGTTTGAAATTTCATTTTTTATTTCTTGTTACGAACATATCCTCTTAACATTGATTATGAGGATGATTGCAAAGGATATTTACATTAGATGCCTTGTTGTATGCTTTTAGTATATGTTTTTGTTCTAATTAATTTGACACCTATTTAAATAAATAGAAAATTAGAATATTGGAGAAAATGTCTAGAAAATAAAGATATTAGAATTATCAAAATAAATTTTTTGTATATGATGCTACCCATTATTAAGAACTAAACTAATATTTAGGTGCTGGTAGATTTAATTACCCTGNTTTTACCCAAGATATCCAAATCGCTCACACCTTTTAATAATTTGATCACCCAAAGTCACACTTATGTCATTAGAGCTATTACTTCTAAAATTACATTTCATGCATTCAGTTTTAGTTCTACTTAAACGAAGGCCTTTAGACTCCAATATAGACCTCCATAATTCAAGTTTATTTGATGTGTGATAAAAAAAAATTAGTTTTCCATTTACATGAAATTTTATACGGCAAATTGGGGCATCACATAATGCAAAGTTTTGAGTAGTTTCGTGCAAATATTACTTTCAGAGGACTCATTTTCTGGTGAAGAATTAATAGAAATCTCGAGGTTCATAATTAATTCAAATACACTTTTAAAAATTTTTCAGGACTTTGTATACACTAACGTTGGAAATGAGTAAGTTTGTAGGTTTTATTATTTGAGTTTTTAATGAGGATGCCTTTTTGTTAAGGATAAGAGATTCTTGTGTCTCTTTATTTTTTCCTTAAGGGTTGTTCTAGCCATCTCTCTACATTCTTATCTTTTTATGGACTTTTACCTCTGGTTCATACCAATGATTGTGATCCATTCACTTTGATTCTTTCGTCGGACCCTACTTTACTGAACAAAACTAGAATAGTTTGAAATTTCATTTTTTATTTCTTTTTACGAGCATATCCTCTTAACCTTGTTTATGAGGATGATTGCAAAGGATATTTACATTAGATGCCTTGTTGTATGCTTTTAGTATATGTTTTTGTTCCAATTAATTTGACACCTATTTAAATAAATAGAAAATTAGAATATTGGACAAAATGTCTAGAAAATAAAGATATTAGAATCATCAAAATAAAATTTTTGTATATGATGCTACCCATTATTAAGAACTAAACTAATATTTAGGTGCTGGTAGATTTAATTACCCTGAATTTATTATACAGAAGAATGGTGATAAAATTTCTAGATTTCAGGTTTGATAATTAAAATAGTGAAAAATCTCATAAATATTATGTGGTGCGAGAATCTTATATAAATTAAATGTAAATTTTGTAAAATTAACATTAGATCTTCAATGTTGAATGGATTCGGGTGTCGGGAAGTAAAAATTCACTTACAACTAAATTGAGTGATAGATGTGAATTATAAGGATAATGTGTGACTAATTCACAAATGATAATATAAGAAATGATTATATTAATGGAAATATTGTTGTAAAATACATTAAATTTTAGATAGTTGACAAAGCACAAGTAATTTAAGTTACCAAACCAACACAAATCCATCAAGATAACNTTTAGATCTTCAATGTTGAATGGATTCGGGTGTCAGGAAGTAAAAATTAACTTACAACTAAATTGAGTGATAGATGTGAATTATAAGGATAATGTGTGACTAATTCACGACGGATAATATAAGAAATTATTATATGAATGGAAATATTGTCGTAAAATTTATTAAATTTTAGATAGTTGACAAAGCATAAGTAATTTAAGTTACCAAACCAACACAAATCCATCAAGATAACTAAAAAATAAATCTTGTTCAATCTACAAAAATTTCTCAGATGAAGACTTCATTCGATTATTAACAGTTGACAACTTTTAGAGAATAGATTTAATATTAAACTATTGTATGGAAGTGTATTGTTCAATGTTTTTTTATTATTATTATTCCTTTTATGGATTTCTGTTTACTTGGTTCTAGTTACTGGCCAAGGGTTTTCTTTTTTTCCTTTTCTACTGATGTTTGCAACATTGCACTATTATAGATGTTACTGATGTCTATGATTGTTTGTTTGAAGGAAATTTGTTGGGAAAAATGTGTTAGTGAAATATGTTTTTATTGAAGCCAAATTTGTCGCTGGGAGAGGAACCTGAAAAGGGGAAATGAGATAAGAGGAAAATGTTAGGTTTCTTCCTTTTTGCACTAAAAGACAAAACAAGTCCTCATTATATTTAATTTTCTCTATTTATAGTAGTTTTACCTTCATAAAAAGACATATTTAGGCCTATCCCGCCAAGATTTTGTGTTGCGGTTCTCTTAGATTCTGGTCGCCCTGGCTTTCATGGTATGTGATCTTGAAAATGTTGGTCTCAAGTTAGTTCGTGAATATTAGGCCATTTGTTTTTCCCTGAATATTCGTCCCTGACCACTTGATCATCTATCAATTGGCTCTGGTCACTCGGCCTTGTTGAACCTTGGTCACTCGACCGTGATCACTTAGCCTTGATCATTTGGTCTCAGACAGTTCGCTTTCCTGACCTTTAGTTACGTCTGTTGATCCCATCTACTATTTCTGCTTGCCAGGGATCGTTTTCGCTGAATGATACATTTTGCACCGTCTGATTCTTGATGATTTAGACCATTTGATGCTTGATGACTGAGAAGGTTACTTATTTGCTATACAATTTTGATCATATTGGTTGCAAGCTTTTTGTAGCTGATAATGAAAAACCTTTATTATGCTCTTATTTATTGCAATTTGCGTTGTGTCTATTCCTCTATATACTCACCAAGATTTTCAATCTTCATTATTAACCTCTAATATTTTTACTTGCATATGTAACATCAATCTCTTGAATTTCTTTAATCTGTGAAAAAAATATCAAGTTCCCATGTCAATGCAATTTTAGATGGCCAAATAAAGGCATCACATAATTCATTCAGTCTCCACTGTAATAAGCGTGATAATTCCAATATATGCAACAATGGGAAAATTTTCAATGCTTTCAGCTATTTANTGATTATTAACAGTTGACAACTTTTAGAGAATAGATTTAATATTAAACTATTGTATGGAAGTATATTGTTCAATGTTTTATTATTGTTATTATTCCTTTTATGGATTTCTGTTTACTTGGTTCTAGTTACTGGCCAAGGGTTTTCTTTTTTTCCTTTTCTACTGATGTTTGCAACATTGCACTATTATAGATGTTACTGATGTCTATGATTGTTCGTTTGAAGGAAATTTGTTGGAAAAAATGTGTTAGTGAAATATGTTTTTATTGAAGCCAAATTTGTCGCTGAATCACACCCAAATAATAGAGGGTAAGTGAGAAAAGAGAAAGACAATGTATTGAGGAATGGGAGAGGAACCTGATAAGGGGAAAGGAGATAAGAGGAAAATGTTAGGTTTCTTCCTTTTTGCACTAAAAGATAAAACAAGTCCTCATTATATTTAATTTTCTCTATTTATAGTAGTTTTACCTTCATAAAAAGACATATTTAGGCCTATCCCACCAAGATTTTGTGGTGCGGCTCTCTTAGATTCTGGTCGCCCTGGCTTTCATGGTATGTTATCTTGAAAATGTTGGTCTCAAGTTAGTTCGTGTAAAGGCGAGTCGCTCTGCTAACTTCCGACTTCTGACCTCGGATATATGCCATTTGTTTTTCCCTGAATATTCGTCCCTGACCACTTGATCATCTATCAATTGGCTTTGGTCACTCGACCTTGTTGAACCTTGGTCACTCGACCATGATCACTTAGCCTTGATCATTTGGTCTCAGACACTTCGCTTTCCTAACCTTTAGTTAACGTCTGTTGATCCCATCTACTATTTCTGCTTGCCAGGGATCATTTTCGTTGAGTGATACATTTTGCGCCGTCTGATTCTTGATGATTTAGACTATTTGATGCTTGATGACTTAGAAGGTTACTTTTTTGCTATACAATTTTGATCATATTGGTTGCAAGCTTTTTGTAGCTGATAATGAAAAACCTTTATTATGCTCTTATTTACTGCAATTTGCGTTGTGTCTATTCCTCTATATACTCACCATGCTTTTCAATCTTCATTATTAACCTCTAATATTTTTACTTGCATATGTAACATCAATCTCTTGAATTTTTTTAATCTGTGAAAAAAATATCAAGTTCCCATGTCAATGCAATTTTAGATGGTCAAATAAAGGCATCACTTAATTCATTCAGCCTCCACTGTAATAAGCGTGATAATTCCAATATATGCAACAATGGGAAAATTTTCAATGCTTTCAGCTATTTATTGCAGAGCTTACTTTAAGATGACTCATTTTAGGGTGAATAACTAATAGAACCCTCAATGTTGATAGTTATTTCAAATACATTTTTGAAAATTTTTTAGGGCTTTATTTACACTAATGTTGGAAAGGAGCAAGTTCCTTAGGTATATGTATTTGAATTTTTAAAGAGGGTGCCTTTTTGGTAAGGATAAGAGATTGTTTTGTCTCCTTCCCCAGGGTTGATCTAGCCATCTCTCTACATTCTTATCTTTCTATTGTCTTTTTCATTCTAGTTCATACTAATGGATGGGATCCCTTGATCCTTTCGTTGGGCTCTATTTTACTGAATAGAACTAGAATATTTTGGAATTTCATTTTTTATTTCTTGTTCATGAAGTACATTTCTTATTACATTGATTATGAAGATGATTGTAAAGGATATTTATAGTAGATGCCTTGTTGTGTGCTTTTATTAGATGTTTGTATTCGGAATGATTTGACACCTATTTACTAAATAAAATTTAGAACAGTGGAGAAAATATCTAGAAAATAAAGATGTTAGAACCATCATAATAAATTTTTGTATATGATACTACCCATTATTAGAAATTAAACTAATATCTAGGTGTGATAGATTTAACTACCTTGAATCTATTATACAAACGGATGGTGATATAATTTCTAGATTTAAGGTTGGATAATTAAGATAGTTATAAATCTCAGGAATATTATGTGGTGTGAGATTCATATATCAATTAAATATAAATTTTGTAAAATTACAATTAGATCTTTAATGTTGAATGGATTCGAATGTGGGGAAGTAAAAAATCACTTACAACTAAATTTTGTGATAGATGTGAGTTATAAGGATAATGTTTGGCTAAATCAAGAAGGATAATATAAGAAATGATTATTTTAATGGAAATATTGTCGTAAAATCTATTAAATTTTAGATAGTTGACAAAGACCTAGGCTATTTGGATGTGTNTGGTGAATAACTAATAGAACCCTCAATGTTGATAATTATTTCAAATACATGTTTGAAAATTTCTTACGGCTTTATTTACACTAATGTTGGAAAGGAGCAAGTTCCTTAGGTATATGTATTTGAATTTTTAAAGAGGGTGCCTTTTTGGTAAGGATAAGAGATTGTTTTGTCTCCTTCCCCAGGGTTGATCTAGCCATCTCTCTACATTCTTATCTTTCTATTGTTTTTTTCATTCTAGTTCATACTAATGGATGGGATCCCTTCACTTTGATCCTTTCGTTGGGCTCTATTTTACTGAATTGAACTAGAATACTTTGGAATTTCATTTTTTATTTCTTGTTCATCAAGTACATTTCTTATTACTTTGATTATGAAGATGATTGTAAAGGATAGTTATAGTAGATGCCTTGTTGTGTGCTTTTATTATATGTTTGTATTCGGAATGATTTGACACCTATTTTACTAAATAAAATTTAGAACAGTGGAGAAAATATCTAGAAAATAAAGATGTTAGAACCATCATAATAAATTTTTGTATATGATACTACCCATTATTAGAAATTAAACTAATATTTAGGTGTGATAGATTTAACTACCTTGAATCTATTAACAAAGGAATGGTGATATAATTTCTAGATTTAAGGTTGGATAATTAAAATAGTTATAAATCTCAGGAATACTATGTGGTGCGAGATTCATATATCAATTAAATATAAATTTTGTAAAATTACAATTAGATCTTTAATGTTGAATGGATTCGAATGTGGGGAAGTAAAAAATCACTTACAACTAAATTTAGTGATAGATGTGAGTTATAAGGATAATGTTTGGCTAAATCAAGATGGACAATATAAGAAATGATTATATTAATGGAAATATTGTCGTAAAATCTATTAAATTTTAGATAGTTGACAAAGACCTAGGCTATTTGGATGTGTACACCAAATGTTAGAAAAGTAATATTTAGTTGTAATAGGTTTAAGTATATTGTATTTATTATACATAATAATGATGAGATAATTTCTAGACTTAAGGATGGATGGTTAAAATGAAGAAATATCTCATGAGAACTATGTGGTACAAGAGTATTATAGCGACTTATATGTAAATTTTATAAAATTGCAATAAGATATTATATGTTCAATGAATTTGAGTGTGGGGAAGTAAAAAAGTCACCAATAGCTAAGCTTAACATGATAGAAATGCAAATGTTAAGGTTAATGTGTGGTTAAAGCAAGAAAGCTGTACTAGAAAATGCTTATAGTATAGTGAAGGTTGCTGTAGAATCTACGAAATGTTGTATAGTTGGATATAGAAAGGCTTTCTGGATTTGTGCATAAAAAATTAGAAAATTCAAGTGTTAGACAAGTGAATGGAATTAGGGTTGAAGGATTAGGAAGGAAAAATGTTAGATTAAGGTAATATGGAAGGATTTATAAAGAATTTCTTTAATACTTGCTGTAATTCTCAACAAGATTGAATGCAAAATAAGGATTTATAAAGTTGATCACAAATTATTGGGATGAGGGAAAGATGATGATGATAATTATCTTCCTTGCATGCCTAGAAGTTAGCTTGTTTTAAACATTATTAACAAGAATTAATTCAATTTTGGAGCATATTGTTAAGTTCTCGATAATTTTTATTAGTGAAAGAAGTTGAAATTTCAAGTTGAAATATTAGACTCAATTTTCATTGAGATTTAATTACGACAATTGCAGCTATAAGATGTGTGGAAGTCCCGATGCCTTGAAAAGTATAATGATTTACATTTTGGTACATGTTTCGATCCATGCACCACCACAAAACCCCCCTAAAAGTTAGCTTATTTTAAACATTATTAATAAGAACTAATTCAATTTTGGAACATATTTTTTAAGTCCTCCGTAATTTNCAAGTTTAACATGATAGAAATGCAAATGTTAAGGTTAATATGTTGTTAAAGCAAGAAAGCTGTACTAGAAAATGCTTATAGTAGAGTGAAGGTTGCTGTAGAATCTACGAAATGTTGTATAGTTGGATATAGAAAGGCTTTCTGGATTTGTACATAAAAAATTAGAAAATACAAGTGTTAGACAAGTGAATGGAATTAGGGTTGAACGATTAGGAAGGAAAAATGTTAGATTAAGGCAATATGGAAGGATTTATAAAGAATTTCATTAATACTTGCTGTAACTCTTAACAAGATTGAATGCAAAATAAGAATTTATAAAGTTGATCGCAAATTATTGGGATGAGGGAAAGATGATGATGATAATTATCTTCCTTGCATGCCTAGAAGTTAGCTTGTTTTAAACATTATTAACAAGAATTAGTTCAATTTTGGAGCATATTGTTAAGTCCTCGGTAATTTTTATTAGTGAAAGAAGTTGAAATTTCAAGTTGAAATATTAGACTCAATTTTCATTGGGATTTAATTACGACAATTGCAGCTATAAGATGTGTAGAAGTCCTGATGCCTTGAAAAGTATAATGATTTACATTTTGATACATGTTTCGATCCATGCACCACCACAAAACCACCCTAGAAGTTATAGCTTATTTTAAACATTATTAATAAGAACTAATTCAATTTTGGAACATATTTTTTAAGTCCTCTGTAATTTTAAAGAGTGAAAGAAGCTGAAATTTGAGGTTGAAATATTAAACTCAATCGTCATTGGGATTTAAATGCGACTATTGCAACAATAAGATGTGTAGATGTCCTGATATCTTGAAAGTATAAGGATTTACAATATGATATCATGTTTCAATCCATCCACCACGACTCATTCCCCACCACCGCACCCGCACACACAAGCATACTATAAAAGTGGACTTTTCAGAGTGCAGCTGTTATATATGCTCCCCCTCTCCTTCCTTTCTAGCATCAAAGCTAACATGTTAACAAAGTCAATTTTTTGGCTAGTAGGGAGGGAGGGAGCTTGTCTTCATTTCCTCCCCATTCAGAGATGACTTGCCCCATCCCATCACATTGTGGTGGGGGTGGGGTGGGATTGAGGGAGGGAGATAGAGAGTATCCGTACTTTATTAATCTCTTT
>JXCR01148334.1:221826-273855 GCA_002079205.1 Phalaenopsis hybrid cultivar
TTGAAAAGCTTTAAAAATTCTTTTGTTATGTTTACTCAAAAGGGAAAGTTATATTGTTTTTGCATGCATTAATTTCCTTTGTGATAATATTTGTGGTTTTGTTGAGAAGCAAATGACATCGTTTATCTATATTGATTTCGTAGTTAATGAAGGATGCAAAGAAAACGAAAGCTTGAACGACCAGTATTGATGATCTTTTGCTGGAAATTCCACTTAACTAGTTAGTTTTCTTAGGTTGATGTAATGGTCTTTGGTGCTTTTGTTTGCGTAGCTTAATGTGATGATCTAGAAAATTTTTACTGAGAACAATAGTGATTTTAGCATTTAGTAAAGTTGCTATAGCAAAGTAAAGTAGCTGTGTTTTGTTTTGGGATATCTAAGAACTAATATGCTAGTTTATTCCAATGCTCAAACCTGTAGTTCATGTCAGGAGTAGATTAGAAATGAAAAGTTAATCAGTATTTTGATGGAGTAATTTATTTTGAATCTTTTGTGATCATCTTTTTGGAGCTGCTGGTGGGATGAAAATGGCATCAGTTTTATCAATATTGAATTTTTTGTTTAGTCAAGGGGTGCAAGAATAAGGAAAGTGAGAACAACTAGTTTTGCTGATCTCTTAATAAAAATACCATCCAACTGGTTATCTCAGGTTGATGAAAGAGTCTTCTAATTTTTAGGCTTGTGTAACTGTGATGATATTATAAATNTATTATTTTTTTGGAGTTACGAACATGTCAAATTTCTATTTTTCTTCCTCATTGTGTTCTGCCGATCCCCGAAGCAGGTCCATATCAATTTTTAAGTATTTTATGAGCTATTGAAGAGTCCGAGGTAACTTCGAATGAGTTCATTGTTTGCAGACTCGCTCAGGGAAAATGGTGCTTTTGTTGATTTAATCTGGGGAAATAGTGACAGATCTGCTTTGTTGAAAAAAATTTTATGATTTCTTTTGAAAAGCTTTAAAAGTTCTTTTGTTATGTTTACGCAAAAGGGAGAGTTATATTGTTTTTGCATGCATTAATTTCCTTTGTGATAATATTTGTGGTTTTGTTGAGAAGCAAATGACATCGTTTGTCTATATTGATTTCGTAGTTAATGAAGGATGCAAAGGAACGAAAGCTTGAACGACCAGTATTGATGATCTTTTACTGGAAATTCCACTTAACTAGTTAGTTTTCTAAGGTTGATGTAATAGTCTTTGGTGCTTTTGTTTGCGTAGTTTAATGTGATGATCTAGAAAATTTTTACTGAGAACAATAGTGATTTTATCATTTAGTAAAGTTGCTATAGCAAAGTAAAGTAGCTGTGTTTTGTTTCGGGACATCTAAGAACTAATATGCAAGTTTATTCCAATGCTGAAACCTGTAGTTCATGTCAGGAGTAGATTAGAAATGAAAAGTTAATCAGTATTTTGATGGAGTAATTTATTTTGAATCTTTTGTGATCATCTTTTTGGAGCTGCTGGTGGGATGAAAATGGCATCAGTATTGAATTTTTTGTTTAGTCCAGGGGTGCAAGAATAAGGAAAGTGAGAACAACTAGTTTTGCTGATCTCTTACTAAAAATACCATCTAACTGGTTATCTCAGGTTGATAAAAGAGTCTTCTAATTTTTAGGCTTGTGTAACTGTGATGATGTTATAAATTTTACTTATAATAGCAGATGATTGCACTAAAGTGTAATTGTCATAGCAAAGTAATTTAGCTGTAATTTGTGTGTCGGAGCATTTGTCAACTAATAGGCAAGCTTATTTGCAAGCTTTTTGCCAGGCTGAAATGTGGAGTTAATTTAAGAAAGGGTTCAGATGTGAGAGCCATGGCTTTTTGTTTAGTTTTGTGAAAGTCCTAATATTTTTTCAACTGTCGACTGCCATATTTAGAATAGAAACACTATCTGGAGATCTGTTACTTTTTATGATCTCAACTTTTCTTTGCAATTTTAACAAAATGATTTGAATGGTGATCCCTCTGGTTTTCAAAATATGGTTTATTCTTGTTTCATGGTTTTTATATCCCAAAAAATTGTTTGGTTCTTTGTTCCATCGATTAGGAGTCTAGGGATCAACCTAAGATCCATTGACATATATATTTACTTATGCATCGGCAGGTAAACTTAAATATATTCAATGTGAAATTCACATGCTTATCACTATCTTAAAGCTACTAACTTGTGCTGTGCATCATTTTTTAAAATTACATAGATAACAGTCAAAATCACGCCATCTTACAAAGCCATAACTCTGTAACCTATTTTAATGAGTGATCATTTATTTTTGAACTAATGAAATTATAAATATTTGACATTTAATCATCATTAGCCTTATTCCAATTATTTCAAGTTGACTTGGTAATCTTCATTCTTCATTCTTGCTTGTAGAGTGCTACTTGTGGTGTTGCACTACTTCTATATATTGTATCTTTGGTCTCTCATTATTCTTTTTTATTGATTCTTTATTATTTATATAGATGCTACCTTGGTGATTGTCTACCCTCCACTCTCTGAGCTCAAACCACTTAAAATTCATTTTTCATTCTCTATCTTTAATGAGTATCACTGTTATAATCCGTCTCTTTATATAATCAATTATCTACCCGTGCTTTCTTGTTTTGTCCCATATTCATCATAATTTTTTTCATTTTGCTGCTCCAAACTTGATTAAATTGCGATTAAATCAATTATCTGAAAGATATAAAAAAACTCTCTTTGACCTCTTTGACAAACATGTGCAATCGGCACAACAACTCCACATATGGTTACTTATGGCCTGAGCAACTCTGCTCCGATAATCTTCAGCTTTTCACCTAAATCAAATATTTTTTGACCTCCTTTGTTCATTAAGCATTGTAATGTCTGTTACTCATTTTCCTTCCATAAAATAGTTACTTAATATTAAAAAGGAAAAGCTTAGTTGCTTATTGCATGCTATTATTTTTGTGACTATCTTTACCATAGGATATAGGTCACTCTCAAAGAACTACTAATGTTTGTGAGTTGTGGACAAACATTTTCCATAACCTCTTTGGAAAGGGGTGTAGATTTGAAGTGCTACACATTAGGGATCGGTTTTAAGCCCATATCTTTTTGCTTTAGTTATGGATGCTCTAACTAACCATAAATTTGATCTAAAATTCACTTCAATTCATCAACTTCGAACGAATGGGCATGCCGAATCAGCTAATAAGCTTATCTTAAATTTGTTGAGGAAGAAAGTCGAAGGAGCCAAAGAGAACTAGGCGGATTTACTGTCGTCAGTGCTTTGGGCTATTCGAACGACACCTTCGACTTTGAACGCTCAGTCCTTGTTCATGCTGACTCATGAAATGGAGGAAATGCTACTGGTCGAATACAACCTACACATTCAGAGGTTCGTCACAGCATTTTTGTTCAAAGAGGATAATCTGGCCGAATGACAGGAATTTAACAATGAGACAGCAATGCTAGCTCTCAATTTTGCAGAAGAATGGCGAGCCAACTCAGCTCTTTGACAGGAAGAAGTGGAGAGACGAGCTGCTCGATACTTCAACAAACACGTCTGGGAGAAGATCTTGATCCTGGGAGATTTAGAGTTGAAGAAAGTTGATCCAGTTGCTCATAGACAGACGGTTGGCAAATTGGATCAAACTTGGAGTGGCCCGTATATAATCAACTAACAAATTTTTCGTGGCTTACAAACTGAAGACTCATGCTGGGAAGGAACTAATCTGGACATAGAGTGAAGATGATTTGAAGAAACTTTTTCCTTAGAAAATTCCTCAAAATTCTATGTATATTTTAAATAAGAGTATCGTTGCCGGCAAGTTGTAAATTATCGTTTTATCAATACAATGAAATTTGGAATTGACCGACTTTATTCTAACGATACTCAGTTCTCTCCGACACTCGACGAACTCGACCCGATTGAATAATGCATAAAGATTGTTTTCAACGCTCGGTGAACTCAGATTGATTAAGTGATAAGCTGTGCATAAAAAACGATCGGTTGTAATGTTATTAGATTGATCGGTTATTCACACTGCCTTTGAGTGCTTACATATGTCTCTAAATCACTAAGATAAAGTTTTTGGAGATGGTTCTGTGCTTGCTAGCGACAAGATCCGCGAAAATGTATAGTATAAATCATCCCATAAACAAGTTCTGGTGGTTATCTTTACAGGTAACGACAAGATTTGTGCCTAGTGCAAGGAGTAAACCCCACCAAGACGGAGATCCGATCGATCGAACGAGACAAGGTCAACATTATATGAGGGTTATCAAGCAAGACTATTCGAAATACAAAATAATCGATTGATTTTAAAACTGAATCATCGGTCAAAATAAAAAAATAATCGATCGATTTTAGAAATTAATAATCCATCGATGTAAAGTCAATCGATAGTTATTAAAAATTATTAGATGATTAATGTAAAATTACTCCATCTAAGTTTGTGATTTAGCTCCAGAGGTGATTCGATATCCACTAACAACAAGATCCATAGTATATAAAAGGCCACCCCGGATGCAAGGATGCAAGGATGCAAGTCTCTCTGAGGGGCGATGATCTGATTGAACGATTAGGATGGAGAGCAAATAATTTCCGTTGATCGACAAATAACGATAGGCTTGCTTTTGAGGTGAGCAAACAATCGATAGCTATACTTCTACTGCAGACAATTCAAAATAAATACAAAAATATAATCAAACGCATGATTTTTTATATACAAGCAATTACAAAAATTGTTTACAATTTTTTTCAACAAATTACTTAAAAAAAATTACAAAAAGCTTGAAAGCTCGGGATTCATTGAGTTGTCGATTAGTCATCACCGCTGGAACTTTTGTTGGATTTTTCCTCTTTCGAAGAGTCCTTTCGCCTTATCAGGAATCAAAGTTGCAAACTAGTCAGGATTGAAGAACTTGGTATCGATGAGACCATGGTTTATAAATCTTCCCGTCGCATAATCCATGCCGTGTCGGAACTGCTTCACTAGTTCAGCCGATCTTCTTCATTGGAAATTGACAAGGCAACCTTTGCTTTCAAATCTTCGTTTTCTTTCAGTAAAACATCCAGCATTTCGAGCGACTCCTTCCTCTTAGCGGCGAAGTTGTCAAGCTTAACCTTAAGGAGATCTTAATCATCTTGCACCCTCTTAAGCTCGACCTCCAGTGAAACAACTTTATTACGGTGAAACAACTTTATTATGTGCTTCCGACCAAAGAGTTCTCCGTAGCATCCAAAGTCAAATCTTGGAGGCGAGCAGCTTGCGTCACCATTAAATGAAAACGGGCTGACTACTGCAGAATCTTTTGACGGNATAATATTTTTACAACTGTCGACTGCCATATTTAGAATAGAAACACTATCTGGAGATTTGTTACTTTTTATGATCTTAACTTTTCTTTGCAATTTTAACAAAATGATTTGAATGGTGATCCCTCTGGTTTTCAAAATATGGTTTATTCTTGTTTCATGGTTTTTATATCCCAAAAAATTGTTTGGTTCTTTGTTCCATCGATTAGGAGCCTAGGGATCAACCTAAGATCCATTGACATATATATTTACTTATGCATCGGCAGGTAAACTTAAATATAGTCAATGTGAAATTCACATGCTTATCACTATCTTAAAGCTACTAACTTGTGTTGTGCATCATTTTGTAAAATTACATAGATAACAGTCAAAATCACGCCATTTTACAAAGCCATAACTCTGTAACCTATTTTAACAAGTGATCACTTATTTGTGAACTAATGAAATTATAAATATTTGACATTTAATCATCATTAGCCTTATTCCAATTATTTCAAGTTGACTTGGTAATCTTCATTCTTCATTTTTGCTTGTAGTGTGCTACTTGTGGTGTTGCACTACTTCTATATATTGTATCTTTGGTCTCTCATTATTCCTTTTTATTGATTCTTTATTATTTATATAGATGCTACCTTGGTGATTGTCTACCCTCCACTCTCTGAGCTCAAACCACTTAAAATTTATTTTTCATCCTCTATCTTTAATGAGTATCACTTTTATAATCCGTCTCTTTATACAATCAATTATCTACCCGTGCTTTCTTGTTTTGTCCCATATTCATCATAATTTTTTTCATTTTGCTGCTCCAAACTTGATTAAATTGCGATTAAATCAATTATCTGAAAGATATAAAAAAACTCTCTTTGACCTCTTCGACAAACATGTGCAATCGGCACAACAACTCCACATATGGTTACTAATGGCCTGAGCAACTCTGCTCCGATAATCTTCAGCTTGTCACCTAAATCAAATATTTTTTGACCTCCTTTGTTCATTAAGCATTGTAATGTCTGTTACTCATTTTCCTTCCATAAAATAGTTACTTAATATTAAAAAGGAAAAGCTTAGTTGCTTATTGCATGCTATTATTTTTGTGTCTATCTTTACCATAGGATATAAGTCACTCTCAAAGAACTACTAATGTTTGTGAGTTGGGGACAAACATATTCCATAACCTCTTTGGAAAGGGGTGTAGATTTGAAGCGCTACACATTAGGGATCGGTTTTAAGCCCATATCTTTTTGCTTTAGTTATGGATGCTCTAACTAACCATAAATTTGATCTAAAATTCACTTCACTTCATCACCTTCGAACGAATGGGCATGCCGAATCAGCTAATAAGCTTATCTTAAATTTGTTGAGGAAAAAAGTCGAAGGAGCCAAAGGGGACTAGGCGGATTTACTGCCGTTAGTGCTTTGGGCTATTCGAACGACACCTTCGACTGTGAACACTCAGTCCTTGTTCATGCTGACTCATGGAATGGAGGCAATGCTACTGGTCGAATACAACCTACACATTCAAAGGTTCATCACAGCATTTTTGTTCAAAGAGGATAATCTGGCCGAATGGCAGGAATTTAACAATGAGGCAGCAATGCTAGCTCTCAATTTTGCAGAAGAATGGCGAGCCAACACAGCTCGTTGACAGGAAGAAGTGGAGAGACAAACTGCTCGATACTTCAGCAAACACGTCTGGGAGAAGATCTTGATTGTGGGAGATTTAGACTTAAGAAAGCTGATCCAGCTGCTCGTAGACAGACGGTCGGCAAATTAGATCAAACTTGGAGTGGCTCATATATAATCAACTAACAAATTTTTCGTGGGCTTACAAACTGAAGACTCATGCTGGGAAGGAACTAATTTGGACATAGAGTGAAGATGATTTGAAGAACTTTTTCCTTAGAAAATTTCTCAAAATTCTTTGTATATTTTAAATAAGAGTATCGTTGTCGGTAAGTTGTAAATTATCGTTTTATCAATACAATGAAATTTGGAATTGACTGACTTTATTCTAACGATACTCAGTTTTCTCCAACACTCGGCGAACTCGACCCGATTGAATGATGCATAAAGATTGTTTTCAACGCTCGGTGAACTCAGATTGATCAAGTGATAAGCTGTGCATAAAAAACGATCGGTTGTAATGTTATTAGATTGATCGGTTATTCACACTGCCTCTGAGTGCATACCTATGTCTCTAAATCGCTAAGATAAAGTTTTTGGAGATGGTTCTGTGCTTGCTAGCACAAGATCGGCGAAAATGTATAGTGTAAATCATCCCATAAACAAGCTCTGGTGGTTTATCTTTACAGGTAACGACAAGATCTGTGCCTAGTGCAAGGAGTAAACCCCACCAAGACGGAGATCCGATCGATCGAACGAGACAAGGTCAACATTATATGAGGGTTATTAAGCAAGATTATTCGAAATACAAAATAATCGATTGATTTTAAAACTGAATCATCGGTCGAAATAAAAAATAATCGATCGATTTTAAAAATTAATAATCCATCGATGTAAAGTCAATCGATAGATATTAAAAACTATTAGATGATTAATGTAAAATTATTCCATCTAAGTTTGTGATTTAGCTCCGGAGGTGATTCGATATCCACTAACAACAAGATCCATAGTATATAAAAGGTCACCTCGAATGCAAGGATGCAAGCCTCTCTGAGGGGCGATGATCTGATTGAACGATTAGGATGGAGAACAAATAATTTCTGTTGATCGACAAATAACGTAGACTTGCTTTTGAGGTGAGCAAACAATCGATAGCTATACTTCTACTGCAGACAATTCAAAATAAATACAAAAATATAATCAAACGCATGATTTTTTTATATACAAGCAATTACAAAAATTGTTTACAATTTTTTTTAACAAATTACTTAAAAACAAAATTACAAAAAGCTTGAAAGCTCGGGATTCATTGAGTTGTCGATTCGTCATCGCCGCTAGAACTTTTGTCGGATTTTTCCTCTTCCGAAAAGTCTTTCGCCTTGTTAGGAATCAAAGTTTCAAACTAGTCAGGATTGAAGAACTTGGTATCGATGAGACCATGGTTTATAAATCTCCCCGTCGCATAATCCATGCCGTGTCGGAACTGCTTCACTAGTTCAGCCGTATCTTCTTCATTGGAAATTGACAAGGCAACCTTTGCTTTCAAATCTTCATTTTCTTTCAGTAAAACATCCAGCATTTCGAGCGACTCCTTCCTCTTAGCGGCGAAGTTGTCAAGCTTGCCCTTAAGGAGATCTTGATCATCTTGCACCCTCTTAAGCTCGACCTCCAGTGAAACAACTTTATTATGTGCTTCGACCAAAGAGTTCTCGGTAGCATCCAAAGTCAAATCTTGGAGGCGAGTAGCTTGCGTCACCATTAAATGAAAACGGGCTGACTACTGCAGAATCTTCTAACGGCTCAGCCTTTTCAAGGCTTGATTGAAGTTGTCCAACTACACCCAATTTCACCAGGACTTGTGGGATTTCCTCGGTCTNTTGACGGCTCATCCTTTTCAAGGCTTGATTGAAGTTGTCCAACTACACCCAATTTCACCAGGACTTGTGGGATTTCCTTGGTCTTTGCAAAATTAGGGGAACCTGTCCCTCGAAGTCAACTAAATTGAGTTGGTGGTCAGTGCCAACCCTCAAACTTCTATCCGCCCCCTTCATCGGAAGCCATTTGAAGGACTCCCTTTTCCTACTAACTGAAGGGGGAAGAAGGATGTCCAAATCTTTCATCGGCTCTTTCCCTTGCTGACGGAGAGCTTGTCCCTCGGGAGACAGCGAGGGATCCTAGCCAGAAGACGGCTCTACTTCTTTAGACGTGGATCAAGACAAGGAGACGCGGTCAGGGCGGCTAGCTCTGGCTCTCTCAAACAGAGCTATGAAAGGTGAGTCAGTTGCCTGTGAATCTAAACGGAAGGGGAGTGAGTGGTTGCAGATCAATTTTGGGCGAGTCGATTTGAAGTGGTCGATTTGGAGCAATGAGGTGCTTGTCGTCCCGACTCCCTATGATGCTTCTTCATTAGAGGCAAACTTCTTACATTCACTTTTCCCTGCATCAATCGAANTGGCTCTTTCCCTTGCTAACGGAGAGCTTGTCCCTCGGGAGACAGCGAGGAATCCTAGCCAGAAGACGGCTCTACTTCTTCAGACGTGGATCAAGACAAGGAGACACGATCAGGGCGGCTAGCTCTGGCTCTCTCAAACAGAGCTATGAAAGTTGAGTCAGTTGCCTGTGAATTTAAACGGAAGGGGAGCAAGTGGTTGCAGATCAATTTTGGGCGAGTCGATTTGAACTGGTCGATTTGGAGCAATGAGGTGCTTGTTGTCCCGACTCCCTAGGATGCTTCTTCATTAGAGGCAAACTTCTTACATTCACTTTTCCCTGCATCAACCGAATGAGATTGAGCAATAATAGTAATTTCACAAGTTACGGTGTTTTGAACTACGACCCTAGTCTTAAACGAGGAAGTAACACATTTAGCACCGCTGGTGTCGGCCGTTCCAGGGGCAACACCATCAAGGGACTGACTTTCTATGAGATTACCTTTGGACGGTTGGAAGTTTAGTTTCTGTTGCTTGAAAACCAACTTATCTGAGACTGCTTCCGCTCGGGACAGTTCCACAGCGTCTGAAGCAAGCCACAAATCCCGGGTCATCTAGTCCTTCACTGAGGGATCGACAGCTTACGCCAAGCCAGCATTGCTCCCACAACACAAAGTTCCTTCGACAAGGGTTTGATTTTGTCCGCTGAAGTATTTGACGACTTGGTGAGGAACCTTAGTTGCCGGCACAGGAATCGAGCATAAATTGATTTTTCCAATCCTTCACTTTATTCTCAACTCGAAGTAGTTGGAGCTTCTTTCTGGCAGAGAACATGGCGAAAGCATCCTTGTGGACTTTGAAGGAGTATAACTGATTGAACGGGTCTGTTGCTAAAGGAATTTCCTCCCGGCTGCAAAAGACCACTAAGGTCATGATAACAGTGATTAAGTTTGGGAGGACCTACACCGATTACTACGTGCCAATAAAAAATCTCCGCAACTCGCAGCAGAGAAGCACTCACAATCCATACTTGAACTAATCATTGTAGAAAATCAAGTCAGGGTTGAATTTGCTCGTCATCCAATCAGATTCTCAGACTTTTTGAAGAAAATAGTCTTGTAAAAGACGTATGATTTTTGCAACTTCCTCAACGTCCGCCACGGTCAGAATGGATGAGTCAATTGCGAGGTCAGTATCGAAGAGCATGGCAGAGTACTTCAGAGCCATTGGAAGATCACATGCAGAGATTTGAGAAAGAAAATCGGAAAAGCAGTGAAATGTAAAAAATAAAAAAGTAACAGTTTCATGCTCTATTTATAGGGATGGGCACGGAAGTTAAAGCATCTCAAAAAGATAAGTGCCACACGAAACATCATTTCACATTAAATTAAATATTATTTTATTACAAATGACATGATTATAGTTTTCAAAGGAAAAACTTAATAAAAGGGCCTTCTCCGTTTTAGTCGAGGCATTCTCTTGTTGAAGCATCCTCTGGAAGACGAACTCCCTGCCTAACCTAGTATGCTTCATTCAGCCGATGCCTTGGTGGAATTTATTCAAAACTTTTGACTCACGAATGGGCCTTAACTTAGCCCGTACATCACTCAATTCACATTGAAGCGCAACAACCACTGCCTTCAACATGGTACAACGAGCCAGCAACCCTTGCATGGGCACATCAACAACCTCCTTGATCACCTTCGTTGAAGTGCCAACCATATCCCTCATTCGACTCTCCATCAAACCCAATGAAAGTTGTTTGCTCTCTAATTTTTCTTTTTGGGAGTGCTGAATGGGTCTATCGACCGGTACACACCATCAGTACGATTTTTTGATGCGGTCTACTCATCTGCATTAAGAATATTGTCAAGGAATTATTAAAGTGCCAAGGTCAGAAAAAATTTTACCTACCCAAATATTTGTTTAATCCAGGGAGGGTGATGGAGAATTTGTCAGTTCCTTGTGCCGGGAGACTTCTATCCTTTTTCTGTATTGGGGGTGGAGGAAAATCTACAATAGCTTTTTCTTTCAAACTCCCTTTGCGACCCACTGTTCCTTCGATAGATGGGGCAGATTGTGGGTTTTTCTCAACTATCACGCCGATGCTTGGACCAGGCTGGCGAGCATCTTTCTTCAGAGATTTCTTCAGTGTCTGACTGCCAGGGTGTTATGAAGAAGTGACTTGATCGATCAACCAGGTTTGGTTGTCGATTGCTTGTTCTTTTAACAATTTTTTTTTCTCTTCTTGACTGTAGTAGGCGCGGGAAGCCGAAAGCCTTCAAGAGTTAGAAGAACGTCAACGTTCTTCTTGATTGAACCGTCAGCCTTGACGTCACTCAAAGAACTTCAGAAACCTTAAATGATGAATACAACACGAGGTTTCATGCCCTATTTATATGGGGCTCATCTGGCACGAAATTCAAGGGATAATTAATTATTGAATTAATTTCCTCGTATACTGTGTCATTTATTACTTAAAAATTTTTCTGTCCTTATAGTAGTCGTCACCATCAAGGAATAGAGAAATCGGGGAACTAATATGCATATGGCAAAAATGACAACATGAATATCAAAGGGATCGAGCGACTACGATGGAGTTTCAGGAGACTGAAGTCTTGTGCCAAAGAGCGAGGTAGACTTGCCAAGCGACTGATCATCGACCAACTGATTATCAACTGAGCGACCCTGATCGAGTGACCCGACAACTTTGATCAACCGACTGCAACCCTCGGCGGAAGCAAACCTAATGTATACCGACGGTTGGCATGGTCGAACCTCGAAGTACCGACGATTGACAGACTTTTTATTTTCTTTGTATTATAATGTAATTTTCATTCGACAAATACGTCGATTCAGTTATTCGGGCAGTTATAAAAACTGTTCTTTCTTTTTTTATGCAACTGTATTTTGTGACCCCTATAAGTTGGTGGTCAGAACATAATGAAGATCAGAACATTCTCTCTCACTCGACACTCTCTTTCTCTCTCATCTAACTCTTGAGGTGTGTTTGCGAAAATACAATTTAGGATTCAACAGTTAGTAATGCCAATTTCTGTTGTTGGGACATTACATTTATAAAGTGGGAGATTACATACATACCACTCAATTTCTATATTCCTCTGTATTTACATATCTAGCACCTATACTTCAATTTAACAAAATATGCCACTTTATCTATACATAAAAGGGTGTGTTCTACTTGTCAAAATAGTGATATTTTTTATCTAATATTGAAGATTTGGGTGGTATAAATTAAAAAAAAATAAAATTTTGGTGTTATTTATGTCAAAACATTGGAATTGGGTAGTATGCATGTAAATGCCCCCTTAAAAATTTATTCTTTTCTTTTCTTTTCTTTTTGAAGCCTGCGAAACATTTGACTATTGATATCTATGTCCAGGAAGCACCTGCTGTGATTCAATCATATTATGACAAAAGGATAGTTGGCTGCCCTGGTGGTGAAGGAGGTACGTAGATGTGCTATTTTTTATGGGGCTTTCACTTTTCTTCCTTTGCCAAATGTACCAATTAGAAAACTCATTTTCAGGAAAATTTTTAATCAAATATTTGCTTGCATATATATTGTATTTACTGCTACAAAAATTGAAATTTTTTCGCTTCACCCGGAAAATCAGAGTGAGTGGGATTTCATTATGAAATTCTAGTGATTATTATTATCATTTTTTTTTCTTGTTGTTGCTTTCAGAGGATGAGCATGATGTTGTGTGGTTCTGGTTGGAGAAGGGCAAGCCGCATGAATGCCCTGTATGCTCTCAATATTTTGTGGTAAGTCAGACTGCATGGTTCTCAGTGAAATTTATTTTAATCTTTAATACCAGTAACTTTCAGTGGGGCATTAGCATACATACCCCACAATTCTTATGTATTTACATATCTATCATCTAAACTCCGATTTTTACATTTAGAACACTCAAATCCTTCATTTGGCATCAAAAANCCGGAGGAGGTAACCTACGGTTGCTAACGAGACTTCCCATGGTCTAAATGAAATTATGGAACTCATTAAGTTAAGTTTAGTAAATTCATTTAGACTAAGTGAATCTAATAAAATATAGTGGTGCCGGAACGAGGGAACCGTAGGATCCTAACCGGAGTCGCTCTAATCAACTTTAATATGCTCTTATAAAATTTAAAGAACTTCAACCATAGGGCCACCTGATTTAACATCATAACTTGACGCACTAGAGAACTCAAACTCATCCCGGCAAGGAGCTTGGAGCTAGCACGATGGGCAGCACGACCATCGTCAACAGCAAACATGTCTTCCCTAGCTAAACCAATCTTCCTTCCTTAGACTTAAACAACAAAGCCATGGGACTTCAAGGTTGCTTTCTTATGCAACGTAAAGTCTCACCTTAACTTTAGGCCTTTGTATAGTGTTGCTATACAATATAAGCCCTAAATCGTCTTAGGATTTCGAGGTTGTCGTTTGCCATGACCCAAATCCTCACATCTTTCAGGCTATTTGTGTGATCCTTTCACACGAATGTAAGCCCTAACTAATAAAATTGGCAAGAAGAAACACTTAAATTTTTCTCCTCAAAACTGAAGCCAAACATTAAGATAGCTTGGGAAGTCACCAGGGTTCTCCTCTGGATCCATGACATCCCCTAGTTCTTCCTCCTTTAGACTCTACAGCAAAATGCTCCAAATTTTAACTAATCCCCTTTCACACCTCTACGTCCGATCTCATTGAAAAGTCCTACCTTTTGAAACTCCTTGAAGATAATATTTCTTGATTTTTATCGAGAGTTCTTAGGTGACTTTGGTCATTTAAGATGTAATTAACTATAGGGGCTTGCCCTTATAGGAAGATATGAACCCAGCTTAATATAAACCCTATTTAATTATTTATATTAAATAGGGAAACTTATCGGTAAATATAAAGGTTTCATAAGCCAAACAGATGTTATATACTCCTTAGTTTATTTGATCGAGCCTCATCCTCAAGTCTCATGTTTATTCTTCGGGATAAATACAGGATTTGAGGTACAGCGCTCTTTCATTTAAACTATGAAAAATATGGGGTCAGTTTGATTTCNATCGGTAAATATAAAGGTTTCACAAACCAAACAAATGTCATATACTCCTTAGTTTATTTGATCGAGCCTCATCCTCAAGTCTCATGTTTATTCTTTGAGATAAATACAGGATTTGAGGTACAGCGCTCTTTCATTTAAACTATGAAAAATATGGGGTCAGTTTGATTTCATACTTTTCTAAAACTAAATAAAACTATATATATATGTAAATTAAAACGCCCTTCCGAAGCGGGCGACAAGATTTTGATTCTGGTGACCGGCAGCTTCTTACATGCAACTCCCTCAACACAAAATAGCACCGACAGACATTCATCTGCCAGTGTTTGTCCCATCTGATTTATTTGTGGATCTTCAATGGAGAGCTCACTCTGGGGGGTATGTTGATCCGTAAATTGCTGAGCAGTCTCAGCTTGTAGCACACCTTGATCATGGCGCTCCTCTAGGGCTAGATTACCCTCTTCTCTTGCGATAGTTGGTTCTTAAACACATTGGCTAGCATCTGCTACAACCAAATTTGTAGTATTTATGATCTGAAAAAGAAGTGTCTCAGCAGNCGAAGCAGGCGACAAGATTTTGATTCTGGTGACCGACAGCTTCTTACGTGCAACTCCCTCAACACAAAATAGCACCGACAGACATTCATCTGCCAGTGTTTGTCCCATCTGATTTATTTGTGGATCTTCAATGGAGAGCTCACCCTGGGGGGTATGTTGATCCGTAAATTGCTGAGCAGTCTCAGCTTGCAGCACACCTTGATCATGGCGCTCCTCTAGGGCCAGATTACCCTCTTCTCTTGCGATAGGTGGTTCTGAAACACATTGGCTAGCATCTGCTACAACCAAATTTGTAGTATTTATGATCTGAAAAAGAAGTGTCTCAGCAGTAGTAGGAAGTAGTTGCAAAACTGGTTGGTTAGGAATAGCCCGATGAGACAAATTTTCATTCATCTTTTATGGCAGATCTTCAGTTTCTGCTATATTTTCCTCCACTTGGGTGATTTTGTTAAGAACTGCATAATCCAAATGCACGGGAAGGTTGGATCTCAATTGTGGATGAAGTCTGAAACATCTAATAGGTGTGTGCCCAATCAATTTACAGCGATTACAGTAATAAGGTCTTTATTCTGTGACAATTGGCTGCCAATACCCATATTGGACAGTACCAAGCCATATTTCTTCCACATCAGGAAGAGTGATATACCTTTTAACCAGAATCCTTGCAACTGAAGGCCTACATAGAATTTCAGGCACAGGTGGCTCTACTAGGGTTTGTCACCCGTTAGCGTTCTCCTTCTTCCATGATCTCAGTCTCGTCTTTTGGGGTTGCTATTAGAGCTGTCAAAATGGCTCGTTATTCACTAACAACTCGTGTTCGGCTCATTAAGAAGCTCTTGTTCAGCTCGTTCACTAAGTTAATGAGCTGAGCTGAACATTTGAACGAGCTGAACAGAAATTTGTTCATTATTTTTCGACTANCAGTTGTGGATGAAGTCTGAAACATCTAACAGGTGTGTGCCCAATCAATTTATAGCGATTACAGTAATAAGGTCTTTATTCTGTGACAATTGGCTGCCAATACCCATATTGGACAGTACCAAGCCATATTTCTTCAACATCAGGAAGAGTGATATACCTTTTAACTAGAATCCTTGCAACTGAAGGCCTACATAGAATGTCAGGCACAGGTGGCTCTACTAGGGTTTTGTCACCCGTTAGCGTTCTCCTTCTTCCATAATCTCGGTCTCGTCTTTTGGGGTTGCTATTACAGCTGTCAAAATGGCTCGTTATTCACTAACAACTCGTGTTCAGCTCATTAAGAAGCTCGTGTTCAGCTCTTTCACTAAGTTAATGAGCTGAGCTGAACATTTGAACGAGCTGAACAGAAATTTGTTCATTATTTTTTGACTAGTTTTGGCTCGAAATACTACTAATCAATTATATATATATATATGATGAGTAGTATTTTTAAAAAAATTAATTGACTACAAAGATTTATAATCAATTAAAAGTATTAATTAATAAATAGAATAAAAATGATTAAATTAGATTCAAATGATGTTTTAATGAAAATAATAATTTTTAAATCTTGCCCCAATCTTTAACATCTTATGGCTTCATGATTAGGGTTGTTAAAACGACTCTTTGTTCGTGAACGACTCGTGTTCGGCTCGCTAAGCAAACGAGCCAAACATGAACACACTTTTTGAGCTCAAAATATAAATGAGCCAAACATGAGTTGAGCTTAGACTCGCTCATGTTCGGCTCGTTTACACCCCTAGTTACTATAGGATATTTGCTTCTCTCCTTTGTTGGAGTGGCTGAGCGAAAATCGACTATAGTTGCCTCTTCGTACCCCAGTTTTTCCTCGGTCCTTTCACAATGCTTTGATAGTTTTAGATGAGGCTTCTTTTATTAAAAAGGTTGGTAAGAGAAATAGTAAACATGTTTTATTTCTTTCTGATGTGGAAAGTGCCTGCTTAGCTTCTTCTTGTCGATTGACTTTAGTGGCCAAGTTCTTGTATGGTCATCCTTATCTTGAGCTAATGTTTTAGGATTTTGAGAATCTGAAGCTGAAAGGGGAATGGAAAATTGTGTTGTTTGATGGTCATCATATTTTAATTCAAGTCTCTAATGAAGATGACTATACTTGGATTTTTGCTTGGAAAGTTTTGAGAATTGACAATAGAGTGATGAAGATCCTTAAGTGTTCTATTGATTTTGATCCTAAAACAAAGCCTCTAATTATTCCCGTTTGAATTAAATTTATAGGATTAAAGCTACACCTCTATAATCACTAGGTCCTTTTCTTATTGGCTACCATCTTTGGGAGACCCCTTAAGATGGAACCCCTACCTTTTCTATCACTAGACTTGCTATAGCTAGGGTTCTATTAGAATGAGATATTACTCAATCTTTTACTGAAGAAATTTGGATAGGTTCTTCCCATAATGAGTATTGGCATAAAGTGGTTTTAGAGCAATATCCTCTATATTATTCTTATTGTAGAATGTTTGGTCACTTTGATTCTCAATGTTATCACTACATCCGGAATTTAAAGTAAGTGATACTAAAAGGGATGATATTTTTTATTCCAAGGGTGCCAATGCTTCCCCTCTAATGAGATGGTGGATGCTGGTGGTGTTGATACTATTTGTGTTGTAGCTGATAATAGCAGTGTCTCTTTTGACAATGCTATGGAAAATTGTAGAGATGATGGCCTGGTTGAGCCTGTGGCTATGTTTCAGGGGGAGTGAAGGGAGTAACACAAATAAAAATGAACCACTTGCACTTCAAGGGGCTCTCTCCAACCTTGAGGAAGAATGGATGATTCAAAAAGATAAAAGGAAAAAAAGAGTTAATGAGCCGCTGCACCTTAGTGAGGAAAACATAATTAATACAAAAGATGGTTACTATTCTGATGGATCTTCTCAGCATACCCTCACTAGAGGCTCTAGGAGAGGGAATTTGTTGCATCATGTTTAACAACCTTGTTTGGAATAGTAGGGGATT
Source organism: Phalaenopsis hybrid cultivar (assembly GCA_002079205.1). NCBI lineage: Eukaryota > Viridiplantae > Streptophyta > Magnoliopsida > Asparagales > Orchidaceae > Phalaenopsis > Phalaenopsis hybrid cultivar. The sequence continues at coordinate 239,741 of JXCR01148334.1, forward strand.
GGCAGACCCTCTCTCCCTTAATAGATTAAAATTTTTATGCAGGGTTCATAAGTTTCAAATTTTTGCAGCTTTGGAACATGTAGTAACTGCTAATATTGATAAGGTTCTTAGGAAATTTAAACAAGTTCACTTTTATAGGAATTCTATAAATAAAATTTGGTTGTCTTGAAAGAAGAATGTTACTTTAAACTTGACTACTGACAATCCATAATTTTTGCAAACTTATTTTGAAAAAGAGAATTTCAAGGGCTCAGATACTTTTGTATATGCAAATACTTTACCTCATGCAAGATTAGACATATGGGAAAAAAATATTACTTTGGGTGGTCTTACTTAGGACAATTAGTTTGTTAGGGAAAATTTTAACATGATTATGAACCATTCAAAAAAAAGTGGAAGTAGAGTGGTTGATCCTTACCTCATTGCAATGTTTTATGATATGGCTTTGGAGGCAAACCTCTTTGATTTAGGTTTTATTGGCCCTAAATTTACTTGGAGGAGGAGTAACTTAAGAGAAAGATTGGATAGATTCTATGTTAATCAGGAATGTCTGAATACATATAATGTTCTGAAAGTTTATCATCTTAATGAAGCTTGCGCTGATCATAAACTTTTTTTCTTTCTATTGATTTCTTCACTAAATCATATGTTTATCATTTCAGATATCTTAACATTTCTTCTTCTCATCCTTCTTTTCTTGATAATGTTAAAGATGTTTGGAAGCCCTCTACCAATTGAGGAAGCCATTGGTTCATCCTTTGGAAATTGCACAAAAGAGTGACTTCTTTCTTAAGGAGATGGAACTGGGAATCCTTTAGTGATGTTCATAAGAAGGTGTTAGAAGCTGAGATGAAAGTAAAACAGCTTGAAGCTAGAGACTTTGCTACTAATAACATTGTTGAAGAACTTACAGTTGCACATAAATCACTTCTTTTTTTCTATCAAGCAAGAAGAGGACTTTCTCCGACAAAAAATATAATGTTACTCACTTTTCTAAGGGTGACAGGAAATCTTAAGAATTTTCATGCTACAATTAAGCATAGGAGGAACATAAATACTATCCTAAGAGTGAAAGATGACAATGAGGGTGGATTTTTTAGCTTAAGGATATTTTAGATAATGCTTTAGATTTTTTCTTTAAACTCTTTGGTACTGATGTGCAGATATCTAACATAGAGGATGTGTTATTCAATGATAACAAAGGGTTTATGGAAGGTCTCAATCTATGTTATGTCACTTTGGAAGAAGAAATCCTTCAGGCTCTTAAAGATGTAAATTGTAATAAAGTTGTTGGCCTAGATAGTTTCATAGATGATTTTTATATGAAAAGTTGGGATATCATCAAGGAAGAGGTAATTAAAGCTATTTAAAATTTCTTACTTGGTGAGGATCCTGGTAGTTATTTTATGTCTTCTACCATTAGGCTTGTTCATAAAAGTAATGAAAAAACCACTCATGACAAATTCGGACCAATTTGTTTAGCTTTGATTATTTAAAAAATTATCAATAAAATTTTAGTGAAATGGTTACAAACCATCTTCCTCACATTATATCTCCTCATCATTCCACTTTCATCAAAGGTAGAGATATCACTGACAATATACTCTTTAGCCCAAGAAATTGTTGAAGATCATGATAAAAAATTCAAAGGGGGGAATATAATTGTGAAATTGGATATTAAAAAGACCTATGACACTGCTAGTTGGGATTTCATTATTAATGTTCTGAAAGCTAAAGGTTTCAATACTTCTTTCTACTTAATTATAAGAAGACGGTTAGAATGTAACAATTAAAGTATCTTGATTAATGTCCCTTTTTTTGGTTTCTTCTCTACTAAGAGGGGTAATAAACAGGGTGATCCATTGTCCTATACTATATTTATTCTGGCATTTGACTACTTTTCCAGGTTATTTAACAGGGTAACTACTAATCAAAATATTTCTTATTCTCACAAAGCTAAAAGGATAGTTAGCCATCTAGCTTATGCTGATAATGCAATTGGCTTTTCTAATACTAATCATTTCTTTGCTCTATGACACTCTGGGAAAATTGCAAAAGGTCTCTGGTTTGGAATTTAATAAGAAGAAGTGTTGCAATATCTTGGGGAAGAATTTGAAGAAATATATGACTAGGTGGATTAATGATTTTACTGGTTGTGTAGTCTCTTCTCTCTTTATCAAATACTCGGTGTTCATCTCCCGAGAGGTAGAATGAAACAATCACATATGGATTTTGTGGTTAAGAAAGTGAAAAATAAAATTCTAGATTGGAGGAATAAATTTTTTTCACTTGGTGACATAATTAATTTGATAAGAAGTGTGCTAAACTCTTTGCCTCTTTATGATCTGCAAGTTCTCAACTCAAAGCTAGCACTCATGTTATACTTGAAAAATGCTTTAACAAATTTCTTTGGGCAGGAAACTCTTCTAGTAGGATTTGGGCTACTGGAAAAAGGTATGTATGCCTTTGTTTTCTAGTGGTTTAGGCCTTAAAGAGCTCCATCATACTGCTAATATCAACTTCATTAAGCTATGGTTCAAATTTATAAGAGGGGGCTCTTTATGGTCTGATTTCATGATGGAAAAGTACTGTTCTTTCTCTTATCCAGCTTCTGTGTCTTGGAAATCTGGGGATTCTAAAATCTGGAAGGCTCTGATTATGGTAAGGGCCAGTGCTGCTAAATATGTTTATTGGGACATTGGGAAAGGAAAAGTGCCCTTTTGAAAGGACCATTGGACTGATTTTGCACTTAATGGCTTGGCTGGTTGGGAGCACATGAGTTGGCATTGGTTTCTGATTTTTAAAAAGAGGGGTCTTGGGATTTTAACCTCTTTNCTAGTAGGATTTGGGCTACTGGAAAAGGGTATGTATGTCTTTGTTTTCTAGTGGTTTAGGCCTTCAAGAGCTCCATCATACTGCTAATATCAACTTCATTAAGCTATGGTTCAAATTTATAAGAGGGGGCTCTTTATGGTTTGATTTTATGATGGAAAAGTACTGTTCTTTCTCTTATCCAACTTCTGTGTCTTGGAAATCTGGGGATTCTAAAATCTGGAAGGCTCTGATTATGGTAAGGGCCAGTGCTGCTAAATATGTTTATTGGGACATTGGGAAAGGAAAAGTGTCCTTTTGAAAGGACCATTGGACTGATTTTGCACTTAATGGCTTGGTTGGTTGGGAGCACATGAGTTGGCATTGGTTTCTGATTTTTAAAAAGAGGGGTCTTGGGATTTTAACCTCTTTAGGGAGGTGGTGGGCCAAATTTTTGATGTTATAGCCAAGATCCCAATAAAATCTGATAAATAGGACTCTTTCTTAATCAAACTTCCAAATCAGATGTCTCTTACTAAATCTCTTTATGCTTATTTATACCACTTTGATAAAGTGGCTTGGTGACTCAACTTGTGGGGCAAAGTTTTATCCACTTTTATCCTTTTTTTTTGTGGACACATTATCATAAGCTTCTGCCTTATGATGATATTCTGAAAGTAAAAGAGTTGAGAGGTTCTTCACAGTGCTATCTGTGTAGGAAGGAGGAAACATTAAATCACTTATATTTCAAAAGTTCTGTCTCTATGCATGTTAGGGTTTTTTTTGGGATTTTTTCCATAGGAAAATTCCTTCCTCTTGGAGCAATGTGGTGGAATTCTCTTCTTATTGGGCTTATGGGGTCAATAAGAAACATAATTTGGCATATTTCCCATATATAGTTATGTGGTTTGTATGGATGGCTAGGAATTCCTGCAAACTTAAGGGGGTTAAACCTCTTGTAGTCATTGCCAATATTCCAGCCTACTTACCTAATATTATTTGCTCAAGTTTTCCTTCTTGAAGGAACTCCCTTTTCTAATGTTTAAGTCCTTGCCCTTAAATTGGTTAAATGTCGCTGGATGGATCAAGGTCAATGCAGATGGTAGCTAGAGTTTTTTTGGGGCTAGTGCTGGAGGGATTTTTAGGGATATGCAGGGGGTCTGCATATTTTTTTACTTCTCCCCTGTTGTGGCTGATTCTCTTCTTGAGGCTGAAGGTTAGACTATATTACTAGCTTTACTCTGTGTGGCTAGAGCAGGATGGAATCATATTCTTGTGGAGGATGATTCTCTTTCTTTATTGGATTATATTTTGCTTAAAATCCAATCACCTTGGAATATACTTATTGTTTTAAACAGGATTTGGGATCAAATAACAAGGCTAAAATTCAAAGATGGAATGGGGTTTTTTATTTAGAGAANGGCTCTGTTTGGCGCAACTTTTATATCGCGTCGCGGCCTGTGACCGCTATTTTCTTTCCTTTTTTTTCGTTTGGCGCAACGGCAGCGGCTTGACTTCGAAGAATCCGAGCGAAAGTTGGGCCGCTGGTTATACCCAGCTTCCCCCTTTTTCCCTAGTGAATATTATCGCTTTACCCCTCCCGCCCCTCCCGCCATGAAACCTTTCTTGCCCTAGCCGTGCACCGCCCTCCTCCTGCGCGCCAAAAATCTTCCTTCGGCCCCGTTTTCCTTCTTCAGGACTTCTTCGCTGCCTTCGACCGTCCCGTTCTTCTTCTTCTTCTTCGGAGTNCAGGGCTGGTCACAGCTATGTTAAAAAATTTTCCCTGGTATTTGATTTTTGGTTTCCTGTTGTTTCTCTTCACAGTTGTTGAACGTTAATCTCCTTCATTAGGTTTTTTTACTCTCCTGTTGGTTTATTTGCTCTACCTAGTTTCTGGATTATTTTGGGTTGTTTGGCTGGATTATTATTAAAGGGTATTGTTGATGCCATTTCTTTTATAGCTTTTGGGACATGCTCTTTTGCTGGTGCCCCTCCACCATCTCATCTTAAAAGATTTTCTGAACTCTTGGATGTTTTCTGGACATTATGCACTATGGTCTTTTGCTGGAATTGCTTCTATCCTTTTATGGGCTTTTACCTGGTTACAGTGTGCTTATCTGTTCTTCTTTAAGAAGATTGGGTTGTGCTGTTTCATTCAGCTCCTATGTTATTGTTTGGTTCTATTTGGGCAGCCCCTGTATTGTGCTTTTGCCTATTTACATCTTGCTTACCTGCTGCTTTTTTGGAAGCTCGGCTCGTGTTGATTCATTCAACCCCTATGTTACTGGTTGGATCTTATTGAATGGTTGGGGTTTCTGCCCAACAAAGCTCCTTTTGGTTTTCTCTATTCTGGTGGCTGCCCCTGTGCTGGCTTTTGTTGCTCTATACCATTGGATGGTTTTCTTTCCTTTGATTATATTGGATGGATTTTTCTTACTGATTCTAATCACCCTTCTGGAGCTATGTTTTTTATATGCAGAAAGCTGATATTTGACAGGAATTGGCTTCCCAAATTACATCGAAATAATTTAAAAAAGAAGATTTATATACATACACCTAATTATCTAACAACTAATTTTTAGTTTTTACATATATACCAACTTAGTTATGCTGAAAAGTATACTTCAGTTGTACAAATGCAAGAAAAAAATGCTGATACTGGCTAGGTAATATGCATCCTAGGCCATTGACTGAAAAATAAAAAAGCTTCTTGATTGACACAGTTAATACAGGAATGATTCATAACACCCATGCCTGCACAGGAAGAATTTAAGCAATAATTAAACAGAAGATATTGAAGTGATTAATTCTGGAAAAATTACAGTAGTTATGTGGCTAGTCATGATAGAAGGAATTAATTGGAGCACCAATTATTTGTAGGCGTTGATGACCCGAGAAAAGAGAAGCAAAAACTGGCTGAATAAATACTCAAAACAAGGAAAAACAAAAATACAAGTAGCTGTTTTAAAAGTTTTCTCTTCAGCTGCATAATATAACACTCGCCAAATCTTATTTGCGAAAAAATAAACTCGAGATTCCTTAATGATGTTCATCATCATCACCATGTCCATCTGGAGGTCCCCCTGGGCCAATTACCTCTAACTGAAATGAATTAAGAGAAGAACAGAAATGGACATTAATTAGGAACTCACTCAATAATCGGCATGTACAAATCCCATAATTCTCATGTATTTACATATCAAGACCAAAATCCACGAATGAAAAAATTCGTAGTTGTGATATTTTTTATGCCAAATGAAGGAATTGAGTGTTCTAAATGTAAAAATCGGAGTTTAGATGATAGAAATGTAAATACATAAGACTTGTGGGGTATGTATGTTAATGCCCCACTGAACGTAACTGGTATTAAAGATTTAAATAAATTTCACTGAGAACCATGCAGTCTGACTTACCACAAAATATTGAGAGCATACAGGGCATTCATGCGGCTTGCCCTTCTCCAACCAGAACCACACAACATCATGCTCATCCTCTGAATGCAACAAGAAGAAAAAATAATGATAATAATAATCACTAGAATTTCAGAATGAAATCTCACTCACTCTGATTTTCCGGGTGAAGCGAAAAAATTTCAATTTTTGTAGCGGTAAATACAATATATATGCAAGGAAATATTTGATTAAAAATTTGCCTGAAAATGAGTTTTCTAGTTGGTACACTTGGCAAAGGAAGAAAAGTGAAAGCAACGTAAAAAGCAACCTTTTTATTTGGTACACGTACCTCCTTCACCACCAGGGCAGCCAACTATCCTTTTGTCATAATATGATTGAATCACAGCAGGTGCTTCCTGGACATAGATATCAATAGTCAAATGTTTCGCAGGCTTCAAAAAGAAAAGAAAAGAAAATAAACTAAATTTTATAAGGGGCATTTATATGCATACTACCCAATTCCAATGTTTTTACATAAATAACACCTAAATTTTTCTTTTTTTTAAATTTATACCACCCAAATCTTCAATATTAGATCAAAAATATCACTATTTTGACAAGTAGAACACACCCTTTTATGTATAGGTAAAGTGGCATATTTTGTTAAATTGAAGTATAGGTGCTAGATATGTAAATACAGAGGAATATAGAAATTGAGTGGTATGTATGTAATCTCCCACTTTATAAATGTAATGTCCCAGCAACAGAAATTGGCATTAGTAACTGTTGAATCCTAAATTGTCTTTCGCAAACACACCTCGAGAGTTAGATGAGAGAGAAAGAGAGAGTCGAGTGAGAGAGAATGTTCTGGTCTTCATTATGTTCTGACCACCAACTTATAGGGGTCACAAAATACAGTTGCATAAAAAAGGAAAGAACAGTTATTGTAACTGCCCGAAAAACTGAATCGACATATCTGTCGAATGAAAATTACATTGTAATACAAAGAAAATAAAAGGTATGTCAATCGTCGGTACTTCGAGGTTCAACCATGCCGACCGTCCGTATACATTAGGTTTGCTTCCGCCGAGGGTTGCAATCGGTTGATCAAAGTTGTCGGGTCACTCGGTTAGGGTCGCTCAGTTGATAATCAGCTGGTCGATGATCAGTCGCTTGGTAATTCTACCTCGCTCTTTGGCACAAGACTTCAGTCTCCTGAAACTCCATCATAGTCGCTCGATCCCTTTGATATTCATGTTCTCATTTTTGCCATATGCATATTAGTTCCCCGATTTCTCTATTCCTTGATGGTGACGGCTACTATAAGGACAGAAAAATTTTTAAGTAATAAATGACAGTATACGAGGAAATTAATTCAATAATTAATTCTCCCTTGAATTTCGTGCCCAATGAGCCCCATATAAATAGGGCATGAAACCTCGTGTTGTATTCATCATTTAAGGTTTCTGAAGTTCTTTGAGTGACGTCAAGGCTGACGGTTCAATCAAGAAGAACGTTGACGTTCTTCTAACTCTAGAAGGCTTTCGGCTTCCCGCGCCTACTATAGTCAAGAAGAGAAAAAAGAAAATTGTTAAAAGAACAAGCAGTCGACAACCAAACCCGGTCGATCGATCAAGTCACTTCTTCATAACACCCTGGCAGTCAGGCACTGAAGAAATCTCTGAAGAAAGATGCTCGCCAGCATGGTCCAAGCATCGGCGTGATAGTTGAGAAAAACCCACAATCTGCCCCATCTATCGAAGGAACAGTGGGTCGCCAAGGGAGTTTGAAAGAAAAAGCTATTGTAGATTTTCCTCCACCCCCAGTACAGAAAAAGTATAGAAGTCTCCTGGCACAAGGAACTGACAAATTCTCCATTACCCTCCCTGGATTAAACAAATATTAAAATTTTTTCTAACCTTGGCACTTTAATAATTCCTTGACAATATTCTTAATGCAGATGAGTAGACCGCATCAAAAAATCGTACTGATGGTGTGTACCGGTCGATAGACCCATTCAACACTCCCAAAAAGAAAAATTAGAGAGCAAGCAGCTTTCATCGAGTTTGATGAAGCGTCGAATGAGGGATATGGTTGGCACTTCAGCGAAGGTGATCAAGGAGGTTGTTGATGTGCCCATGCAGGGGTTGCTGGCTCGTTGTACCAGGTTGAAGGCAGTGGTGGTTGCGCTTCAATGTGAATTGAGTGATGTACGGGCTAAGTTAAGGCCCATTCGTGAGTAAAAAGTTTTGAATAAATTCCACCAAGGCATCGACCGAATGAAGCATACTAGGTTAGGCGGGGAGTTCGTCTTCCGGAGGATGCTTCAACAAGCGAATGCCTCGGCTAAAACGGCAAAGACACTTTTATTAAGTTTTTCCTTTGAAAACTATAATCATGTCATTTGTAATAAAATAATATTTAATTTAATGTGAAATGATGTTTGGTGTGGCACTTATTTTTTTGAGATGCTTTGACTTCCGTGCCCACCCTATAAATAGAGCATGAGACTTACCTTTTTATTTTTTACATTTCATTGCTTTTCCGATTTTCTTTCTCAAATCTCTGCATGTGATCTTCCAATGGCTCTGAAGTACTCTGCCATGCTCTTCGATACTGACCTCGCAATTGACTCATCCATTCTGACCGCGGCGGACGTTGAGGAGTTGCAGAAATCATACGTCTTTTACAAGACTATTTTCTACAAAAAGTCTGAGAATCTGATTGGATGACGAGCAAATTCAACCCTGACTTGATTTTCTACAATGATTAGTTCAAGTATGGATTGTGAGTGCTTCTCTGCTATGAGTTGCGGAGATTTTTTATTGGGACGTAGTAATCCCGGTGTAGGTCCTCCCAAACTTAATCACTGTTATCATGACCTTAGTGGTCTTTTGCAGCCGAGAGGAAATTCCTTTGGCAACAGACTTGTTCAATCAATTATACTCCTTCAAATTCACAAGGATGGTTTCGCCATGTTCTCTGCCAGAAAGAAACTCCAACTGCTTCAAGTTGAGAATAAAGTGAAGGATTGGAAAAAGCAATTTATGCTCGATTCCTGTGCCGACAGCTAAGGTTCCTCACCAAGTCGGCAAATACTTCAGCGGACAAAATCAAACCCTTGTCGAAGGAACTTTGTGTTGTGGGAGCAATGCTGGCTTGGCGTAAGCTGTCGATCCCTCAGTGAAGGACCAGATGACCCAGGATTTGTGGCTTGCTTCTGACGCTGTGGAAGTGTCCCGAGCGGAAGCAGTCTCAGATAAGTTGGTTTTCAAGCAGCAGAAACTAAAGTTCCAACCGTCCAAAGGTAATCTCATAGAAAGTNTTGTAAATCTATGAGAAAATTAAGAAAAAAAATGTCTTGTCCAAACAGCTAAAGATGAGCTCACCATGCAACTATTATACTAGTATGTAATGATATCAGCCTATATAAACAAATCAAGTTTGATTGAAAGTCCTATTTTATTAGAAGCCAATGATAGCCAAATGCGGCAAACAAAACTCTCAAACTCAAATTTTGACATAACAGAGCTTAAAAAAAAATCATTAAGATTTATTTTAATTTTTCACAGGACCTCTGCAAAAGAGGATATTGGTCCCTTATTTCTAACTTGGAAAAAATGAAAAAAGGTTCCAAAATGGAAGCATTTCAATTGTTACAAAAAAAAAAATGCACATTCATTAAAAAAATGAAATATTTATTTTCCCATGAAATCTTCAGTGGGAAGTTGCAACTGTCCATTTCCATGGGTTGCGNCATTATTCTAGTATGTAATGATATCAGCCTATATAAACACATCAAGTTTCATTGAAAAGTCCTATTTTATTAGAAGCCAATGATAGCCAAATGCGGCAAACAAAACTCTCAAACTCAAATTTTGACATAACAGAGCTTAAAAAAAAATCATTAAGATTTATTTTAATTTTTCACAGGACCTCTGCAAAAGAGGATATTGGTCCCTTATTTCTAACTTGGAAAAAATGAAAAAAGGTTCCTAAATGGGAGCATTTCAATTGTTACAAAAAAAAAAAAAAATTGCACATTCATTAAAAAATGAAATATTTATTTTCCCATGAAATCTTCAGTGGGAAGTTGCAACTGTCCATTTCCATGGGTTGCGCTAGTATCTGTACAGTTGAAGCTCAGTAAATGATGAAGAAACTCATAAACTCAAAATTAATTATGGAAATATTAGCTATTCCAAACTTAAGAAAATGGTTTACCAAAAAAATAGAAGTTTAATAACATGGTTATAATTTGGATTAAACCAATATTGAAAGGTTCTTATATGTGATCATTTTTTTTTTTTGTTATTGATATTTCTTTTAATTTTTAAAACATTTTGTTTAATATGATTTATTTTTTTATTTCTAAAAACAAATTAACATGTTNAGTTTACCAGAAAAATAGAAGTTTAATAACATGGTTACAATTTGTATTAAACCAAGATTGAAAGGTTCTTATATGTGATCATTTTTTTTTTGTTATTGATATTTCTTTTAATTTTTAAAAAAATTTTTTTAATATGATTTATTTTTTTATTTCTAAAAACAAATTAACATGTTTATTAAAACACCAAATTAATTTTTATTTCTTTTGAGTGTTTTTAAAAACAATCTTATCTTAATCAAATATGCCAAAAATATTTTGTTTCAAATCAAAACATAAAATAAACAAAATAAAAAAGAAAAAAATAGAAAATAAAATACAAAAGTGATCCCAATCGTCCCCAAGACATTGATGCCAAACCAAGTTGGTTTGATAAGGCTAATGATAAAGATGATGATTTTTGGAAATTAAATACAAACTTTGTAGTAAATTTTATGATAAAAAATGTCGGCCATAAAATGATTTTCTTACCATTAAATGAAACTTCTTTTGCAACAGCCAAACTTAAAAAATCATTAGGATATGTTCTTACGTGAAAAGGATTTAAAAAATCGCTTAAAAATTTTCTATAGAATTCTCAATTTTGCAACCAAAAATACATATTCTATTCCTGGAGTACAAGATGGCATAAGTGTAGGATTAAAAACACATGCTGTAATAAATTAATTTATGAAAGAAAATTTAAAAAAAAAATTAGTCTTTGATGTAATTAAAAACTATCCCGTGGTTACTTATGTAGCAATTGTTTAAGGATCANTGATGATGATTTCTGGAAATTAAATACAAACTTTGTAGTAAATTTTATGATAAAAACTGACGGCCATAAAATGATTTTCTTACCATTAAATGAAACTTCTTTTGCAACAGACAAACTTAAAAATCATTAGGATATGTTCTTACGTGAAAAGGATTTAAAAAATCGCTTAAATATTATCTATAGAATTCTCAATTTTGCAACCCAAAATATCTATTCTATTCCTGGAGTACAAGATGACATATGTGTAGGATTAAAATCACATGCTGTAATAAATTAATTTATAAAAGAAAATTTTAAAAAAAAATAGTCTTTGATGCAATTAAAAACTATCCGGTGGTTACTTATGTAGCAATTGTTTAATGATCATGTGAAATGTTTACAACGAAAATTTGAATTATTCCCGCTTAATATTCCATCTTTTAACCGGTTGGTGGGCCAACCAGGCACAAGAAAATAATGTTTTTGCACCACTTGTTGCCATTGGTTCTTTCTTTGATAAATTGCACTATTTCAATAATTAAAATCACTTAATCAAACATAATCTTCATTTTGGGCAAATATTATTAGAAATAAATCTCATTTAACCATTACAGAGACATTCCTTATTATAACTTGCATGCATTTTCCGTATCCCACTAAATGGTTCTCTCTCTTTAGGAGTAGGGTTACATTTAGAATTTGGAGGCATAATGCCCTTAAAGGGATGATGTGCAATCCTGGTGTCTTGGATCAATATGTGGGTGTTCAACATGAGAAAAAATATGAAGTCTAACGTGATGGAAGGGAAAAANGCATAAGAATTGTGGGGTATGTATGTTAATGCCTCACTGAACGTAACTGGTATTAAAGATTAAAATAATTTCCTGACTTACCACAAAATATTGAGAGCATACAGGGCATTCATGCGGCTTGCCCTTCTCCAACCAGAACCACACAACATCATGCTCATCCTCTGAAAGCAACAAGAAGAAAAAATAATGATAATAATAATTACTAGAATTTAATAATGAAATCCCACTCACTCTGATTTTCCGGGTGAAGCGAAAAAATTTCAATTTTTGTAGCAGTAAATACAATATATATGCAAGCAAATATTTGATTAAAAATTTGCCTGAAAACGAGTTTTCTAGTTGGTACATTTGGCAAAGGAAGAAAAGTGAATGCCCCATAAAAAATAGCACATCTACGTACCTCCTTCACCACCAGGGCAGCCAACTATCCTTTTGTCATAATATGATTGAATCACAGCAGGTGCTTCCTGGACATAGATATCAATAGTCAAATGTTTCGCAGGCTTCAAAAAGAAAAGAAGAGGAAATAAACTAAATTTTATAAGGAGCATTTACATGCATACTACCCAATTCCAATGTTTTTACATAAATAACACCTAAATTTTATTTTTTTTACATTTATACCACCCAAATCTTCAATATTAGATTAAAAATATCACTATTTTGACAAGTCAAACACACCCTTTTATGTATAGGTAAAGTAGCATATTTTGTTAAATTGAAGTATATGAGGAAGAGAGAGAGGGAGGGAGAAAGGAAAAATATAGGGAGCCAAAGAGGAAGAGAGAGGGAGTGAAGGTGCTAGATATGTAAATACAGAGGAATATAGAAATTGAGTGGTATGTATGTAATCTCCCACTTTATAAATGTAATGTCCCAGCAACAGAATTTGGCATTAATAACTGTTGAATCCTAAATTGTCTTTTCGCAAACACGCCTCGAGAGTTAGATGAGAGAGAAAGAGAGAGTCGAATGAGAGAATATGTTCTGGTCTTCACAAAGTACAGTTGCATAAAAAAGGAGAGAACAATTATTATAACTGCCCGAATAACTGAATCGACGTATCTGTCGAATGAAAATTACATTATAATACAAAGAAAATAAAAAGTATGTCAATCGTCGGTACTTCGAGGTTCGACCATGCCAACTGTCCATATACATCAGGTTTGCTTCCGTCGAGGGTTTCAGTCGGTTAATCAAAGTTGTCGGGTCACTCGGTCAGGGTCACTCAATTGATAATCAACTGGTCGATGATCAGTCTCTTGGGAAGTCTACCTCGCTCTTTGGCACAAGACTTCAGTCTCCTGAAACTCCAACATAGTCACTCGATCCCTTTGATATTCATGTTGTCATTTTTGCCATATGCATATTAGTTCCCCAATTTCCCTATTCCTTGATGGTGACGACTACTATAAGAATAGAAAAATTTTTAAGTAATAAATGACACAGTATACGAGGAAATTAATTCAATAATTAATTCTCCCTTGAATTTCATGCCCGATGAGCCTCATATAAATAGGGCATGAAAACTTGTGTTGTATTCATCTTTTAAGGTTTCTGAAGTTCTTTGAGTGACGTCAAGGCTGACGGTTCAATCAAGAAGAACGTTGACGTTCTTCTAACTCTAGAAGGCTTTCGGCTTCCCGCGCCTACAACAGTCAAGAAGAGAAAAAAGAAAATTGTTAAAAGAACAAGCAGTCGACAACCAAACCTGGTCGATCGATCAAGTCACTTCTTCATAACACCCTAGCAGTCAGGCACTGAAGAAATCTCTCAAGAAAGATGCTTGACAGCCGGTCCAAGCATCGGCGTGATAGTTGAGAAAAACCCCCAATCTGCCGCATCCATCGAAGGAACAGTGGGTGGCCAAGGGAGTTTGAATGAATAAGCTATTGTAGATTTTCCTCCACCCCCACTACAAAAAAAGGATAGAAGTCTCCCGGCACAAGGAACTGACAAATTCTCCATTACCCTCCCTGGATTAAACTGATATTTGGGTATGTAAAATTTTTTTTGACCTTGGCACTTTAATAATTCCTTGACAATATTCTTAATGCAGATGAGTAGACCGCATCAAAAAATTGTACTGATGGTGTGTACCGGTCGATAGACCCATTCAACAACTCCCAACAAGAAAAATTAGAGAGCAGGCAACTTTCATCGGGTTCGATGGAGCGTTGAATGAGAGATATGGTTCGCACTTCAGCGAAGGTGATCAAGGAGGTTGCTAATGTGCCCATGCGGGGGTTGTTGGCTCGTTGTACGAAGTTGAAGGCAGAGACTGTTGCGCTTCAATGTGAATTGAGCGATGTACAGGCTGAGTTAAGGCCCATTCGTGAGTCAAAAGTTTTGAATAAATTCCACCAAGACATCGACCGAATGAAGCATACTAGGTTAGGCGGGGAGTTAGTCTTCTGGTGGATGCTTCAACAAGGGAATGCCTCGGCTGAAACGGCGAAGACCCTTTTATTAAGTTTTTCCTTTGAAAACTATAATCATGTCATTTGTAATAAAATAATATTTAATTTAATGTGAAATGATTTTTGGTGTGGCACTTATCTTTTTGAAATGCTTTGACTTCCGTGCCCACCCTATAAATAGAGCATGAGACCGTTACTTTTTTATTTTTTACATTTCACTGCTTCTCTGATTTTCTTTCTCAAATCTCTACATGTGATCTTCCAATGGCTCTGAAGTACTCTGCCATGCTCTTCGATACTGACCTCGCAATTGACTCATTCATTCTGATCGTGCGGACGTTGAGGGAGTTGCAGAAATCATACGTCTTTTACAAGACTATTTTCTACGAAAAATCTGAGAATCTAATTGAATGACGAGCAACTTCAACGCTGACTTGATTTTCTACAATGATTAGTTCAAGTATGGGTTGTGAGTGCCTCTCTGCTACGAGCTGCGGAGATTTTTTAATTGGCACGTAGTAATCCCGGTGTAGGTCCTCCCAAACTTAATCACTGTTATCATGACCTTAGTGGTCTTTTGCAGCCGGGAGGAAATTCCTTTGGCAGCAGACCTGTTCAATCATTTATACTCCTTCAAAGTCCACAAGGATGGTTTCGCCATGTTCTCTGCCAGAAAGAAGCTCAAACTGCTTCGAGTTGAGAATAAAGTGAAGGATTGGAAAAAACAATTTATGCTCGATTCCTATGTCGGCAGCTAAGGTTCCTCACGAAGTCGGCAAATACTTCAGCGGACAAAATCAAACCCTTGTCGAAGGAACTTTGTGTTGTGGGAGCAATGCTGGCTTGGCGTAAGCTGTCGATCCCTCAGTGAAGGACCAGATGACCCGAGATTTGTGGCTTGCTTCCGATGCTGTGGAAGTGTCTCGAGCGGAAGCTGTCTCAGATAAGTTGGTTTTCAAGCAGCAGAAACTAAAGTTCCAACCGTCCAAAGGTAATCTCATAGAAAGTCAGTCCCCTGATGGTGTTGCCCCTGCAAAGGCCGACACCAGCGGTGCTAAATGTGTTACTTCCTCGTTTAAGACTAGGGTCGTAGTTCAAAACACCGTAACTTGTGAAATTACTATTATTGCTCAATCTCATTCGATTGATGCAGGGAAAAGTGAATGTAAGAAGTTTGCCTCTAATGAAGAAGCATCATAGGGAGTCGGGACAACAAGCACCTCATTGCTCCAAATCGACCAGTTCAAATCGACTTGCCCAAAATTGATCTGCAACCACTCGCTCCCCTTCCATTTAGATTCACGGGCAGCTGACTCGCCTTTCATAGCTCTGTTTGAGAGAGCCAGAGCCGCCCTGACCGCATCTCCTTGTCCGGATCCACGTCTGAAGAAGTACAGCCGTCTTCTGGCTAGGATCCCTCGATGTCTCCCGAGGGACAAGCTCTCCGTCAACAAGGGAAAGAGTTGATGAAAGATTTGAACATCCTTCTTCCCCCTTCAGTTAGTATGAAAAGGGAGTCCTTCAAATGGCTTCCGATGAAGGGGGCGAATAGAAGTTTGAGGGTTGGCACTGACCACCAACTCAATTTAGTTGACTTTGAGGGATAGGTTCCCCTAATTTTGCCAAGACCGAGGAAATCCCATAAGTCCTGGTGAAATTGGGTGCAGTTGGACAACTTCGATCAAGACTTGAAAAGGCTGAGCCGTCAGAAGATTCTGCAGTAGTCAGCCCGTTTTCATTTAATGGTGACGCAAGCTGCTCGCCTCCAAGATTTAACTCTGGATGCTATGGAGAACTCTTTGGTCGAAGCACATAATAAAGTTGTTTTACCATAATAAAGTTGTTTCACTGGAAGTTGAGCTTAAGAGGGTGCAAGATGATCAAGATCTCCTTAAGGTCAAGCTTGACAACTTCTCCGCTAAGAGGAAGGAGTCGCTCGAAATGCTGGATGTTTTACTGAAACAAAACGAATATTTGAAAGCAAAGGTTGCCTTGTCAATTTCCAACGAAGAAGATACGGCTGAACTAGTGAAGAAATTCTAGCACGGCATGGATTATGCGACGGGGAGATTTATAAACCATGGTCTCATCGATACCAAGTTCTTCAATCCTGACTAGTTTCCAACTTTGATTCCTGATAAGGCGAAAGACTCTTCGGAAGAGGAAAAATCCACAAAAGTTCCAGCGGCGATGACTAATCGACAACTCAATGAATCCCGAGCTTTCAAGTTTTTTGTAATTTTGTTTTTAAGTAATTTGTTGAAAACAATTGTAAACAATTTTTGTAATTGCTTGTATATAAAAAAATCATGCGTTTGATTATATTTTTGTATTTATTTTGAATTGTCTGCAGTAGACGTATAGCTCTCGATTGTTTGCTCACCTCAGAAGCAAGCCTATCGTTATTTGTCGATCAACGTAAATTATTTGCTCTCCATCCTAATCGTTCAATCAGATCATTGCCCCTCAGAGAGACTTGTATCCTTGCATCTAGGGTGACCTTTTATATACTATGGATCTTATTGTTAGTGGATATTGAATCACCTCCGGAGCTAAATCACAAACTTAGATGGAGTAATTTTACATTAATCATCTAATAGTTTTTAATATCTATAGATTGACTTTACATCGATTGATTATTAATTTTTAAAATCGATCGATTATTTTTTACTTTGACCGATGATTCAGTTTTAAAATCAATCGATTATTTTGTATTTCGATTTGTCTTGCTTAATAACCCTCATATAATGTTGACCTTGTCTCGTTCGATCGATCGGATCTCCGTCTTAGTCGGGTTTACTCCTTGCACTAAGCACAGATCTTGTCGTTACCTGTAAAGATAACCACCAGAGCTTGTTTATGGGATGATTTACACTATACATTTTCGCGGATCTTGTCGCTAGCAAGCAGAGAACCATCTCCAAAAACTTTATCTTAGCAATTTAGAGACATAGGTATGCACTCAGAGGCAATGTGAATAACCGATCAATGTAATAACATTACAACCGATCGTTTTTTATGCACAGCTTATCACTTGATCAATCTGAGTTCACCGAGCGTTGAAAACAATCTTTATGCATTATTCAATCGGGTCGAGTTCGCCGAGTGTCGGAGAGAACTGAGTATCGTTAGAATAAAGTCAGCCAATTCCAAATTTCATTGTATTGATAAAACGATAATTTATAACTTGCCGGTAACGATACTCTTATTTAAAATATACATAGAATTTTGAGAAATTTTCTAAGGAAAAAGTTTCTTCAAATCATCTTCACTCTATGTCCAAATTAGTTCCTTCCCAGCATGAGTCTTCAGTTTGTAAGCCCACGAAAAAATTTGTTAGTTGATTATATACGGGTCACTCCAAGTTTGATCCAATTTGCCGACCGTCTGTCCACGAGCAGCTGGATCATCTTTCTTCAAGTCTAAATCTCCCAGGATCAAGATCTTCTCCCAGACGTGTTTGTTGAAGTATCGAGCAGTTCGTCTCTTCACTTCTTACTGTCAAAGAGCTGAGTTGGCTCGCCATTCTTCTGCAAAATTGAGAGCTAGCATTGCTGCCTCATTGTTAAATTCCTGTCATTCGGCCAGATTATCCTCTTTGAACGAAAATGCTGTGACGAACCTCTGAATGTATAGGTTGTATTCGACCGGTAGCATTGCTTCCTTTCCATGAGTCAGCATGAACAAGGATTGAACGTTCACAGTCAAAGGTGTCGTTCGAATAGCCCAAAGCACTGATGGTAGTAAATCCGCCTAGTTCCCTTTGGCTCCTTCGACTTTCTTGCTCAACAAATTTAAGATAAGCATATTAGCTGATTCGGCATGCCCATTCGTTCGAAGGTGATGAATTGAAGTGAATTTTAGATCAAATTTATGGTTGGTTAGAGCATCCATAACTAAAGCAAAAAGATATGGGCTTAAATCCGATCCCTAATGTGTAGCACTTCAAATCTACACCCCTTTCCAAAGAAGTTATGGAATGTGTTTGTCCCCAACTCACAAACATTAGTAGTTCTTTGAGAGTGACCTATATCCTACGGTAAAAATAGTCACAAAAATAATAGCATGCAATAAGCAACTAAGCTTTTCCTTTTTAATATTAAGTAACTATTTTATGGAAGGAAAATGAGTAACAGACATTACAATGCTTAATGACCAAAGGAGGTAAAAAAATATTTGATTTAGGTGACAAGCTGAAGATTATCGGAGCAGAGTTGCTCAGGCCATAAGTAACCATATGTGGAGCTGTTGTGCCTATTGCACTTGTTTGTCGAAGAGGTCAAAGAGAGTTCTTTTATATCTTTCAGATAATTGATTTAATAGCAATTTAATCAAGTTTGGAGCAGCAAAATGAAAAAAATTATGATGAATATGGCACAAAACAAGAAAGCACGGGTAGATAATTGATTATATAAAGAGACGGATTATAAAAGTAATACTCATTAAAGATAGAGAATGAAAAATGAATTTTAAGTGGTTTGAGCTCAGAGAGTGGAGGGTAGACAATCACCAAGGTAGCATCTATATAAATAATAAAGAATCAATAAAAAGGAATAATGAGAGACCAAAGATACAATATATAGAAGTAGTGCAACACCACAAGTAGCACTCTACAAGCAAGAATGAAAGAATGAAGATTACCAAGTCAAATTGAAATAATTGGAATAAGGCTAATGATGATTAAATGTAAAATATTTATAATTTCATTAGTTCACAAATAAGTAATCACTCGTTAAAATAGGTTACAGAGTTATGGCTTTGTTAGATGGCGTGATTTTGATTGTTACCTATGTAATTTTAAAAAATGATGCACAGCACAAGTTAGTAGCTCTAAGATAGTGATAAGCATGTGAATTTCACATTGAATATATTTAAGTTTACCTGTTGATGCATAAGTAAATATATATGTCAATGGATCTTAGGTTGATCCCTAGGCTCCTAATCGATGGAACGAAGAACCAAACAATTTTTTGGGATAAAAAAACCATGAAACAAGAATAAACCATATTTTGAAAACCAGAGGGATCAACATTCAAATCATTTTGTTAAAAGTGCAAAGAAAAGTTGAGATCATAAAAAGTAACAGATATCCAGATAGTGTTTCTATTCTAAATATGGCAGTCGACAGTTGTAAAAATATTATGATTTTCACAAAACTAAACAAAAAGCCATGGCTCTCACATCTGAACCCTTTCTTAAATTAACTCCACATTTCAGCCTGGCAAAAAGCTTGCAAATAAGCTTGCCTATTAGTTGACAAATGCTCCGACACACAAATTACAGCTAAATTACTTTGCTATGACAATTACACTTTAGTGCAATCATCTGTTATTGTAAGTAAAATTTATAATATCATCACAGTTACACAAGCCTAAAAATTAGAAGACTCTTTCATCAACCTGAGATAACCAGTTAGATGGTCTTTTAAGTAAGAGATCAGCAAAACTAGTTGTTCTCACTTTCCTTATTCTTGCACCCCTTGACTAAACAAAAAATTCAATATTGATAAAACTGATGCCATTTTCATCCCACCAGCAGCTCCAAAAAGATGATCACAAAAGATTCAAAATAAATTACTCCATCAAAATACTGATTAACTTTTCATTTCTAATATACTCCTGACATGAACTACAGGTTTCAGCATTAAATAAACTTGCATATTAGTTCTTAGATGTCCCAAAACAAAACACAGCTACTTTACTTTGCTACAGCAACTTTACTAAATGCTAAAATCACTATTGTTCTCAGTAAAAATTTTCTAGATCATCACATTAAGCTACGCAAACAAAAGCACCAAAGACCATTACATCAACCTAAGAAAACTAACTAGTTAAGTGGAATTTCCAGTAAAAGATCATCAATACTGGTCGTTCAAGCTTTCGTTCTCTTTGCATCCTTCATTAACTACGAAATCAATATAGACAAATGATGTCATTTGCTTCTCAACAAAACCACAAATATTATCACAAAGGAAATTAATGCATGCAAAAACAATATAACTTTCCCTTTTGAGTAAACATAACAAAAGAATTTTTAAAGCTTTTCAAAAGAACTCATAAATTTTTTTTCAACAAAGCAGATCTGTCACTATTTCCCCAGATTAAATCAACAAAAGCACCATTTTCCCAGAGCAAGCTGCAAACAATGAACTCATTCGAAGTTACCTCAGACACTTCAATAGCTCATAAAATACTTAAAAATTGATATGGACCTGCTTCGGGGATCAGCAGAATACAATGAGGAAGAAAAACAGAAATTTGACATGTTCGTAACTCCAAAAGAATAAGATTTTGATAGGATGGAGGATGTAACTAAAAGAGAAGGGGGCTATCTAATTTCTTCACTGATTGCTTAATTTGAAGAAAAAAAGTACATCCATGCAATATTTTGTCATGGTTAAGAAAACTTGCAAAATAAACTTTGCATCAAAACCAGACATCATCACAAAAAAATGCATATAAGGTCACATAATCTTAATGTGTGACAAGTAATTGCATGTGAGTGTTTTCATGCTCTTAGTTCACTGAACATTATGCAATGAACCAAAAACATTGTAAATCTATGAGAAAATTAAGAAAAAAAATGTCTTGTCCAAAGAGCTAAAGATGAGCTCACCATGCAACTATTATACTAGTATGTAACGATATCAGCCTATATAAACACATCAAGTTTGATTGAAAAGTCTTATTTTATTAGAAGCCAATGTTAGCCAAATGCGGCAAAAAAACTCTCAAACTCAAATTTTGACATAACTGAGCTTCTAAAAAAATCATTAAGATTTATTTTAATTTTTCACAGGACCTCTGCAAAAGAGGATATTGGTCCCTTATTTCTAACTTGGAAAAAATGAAAAAAGGTTCCTAAATGAGAGCAATTAAATTGTTACAAAAAAAAAAAAAATTGCACATTCATTAAAAAATGAAATATTTATTTTCCCATGAAATCTTCAGTAGGAAGTTGCAACTGTCCTTTTTTAATGGGTTGCGCCAGTATCTGTACAATTGAAGCTCAGTAAATGATGAAGAACTCATAAACTCAAAATTAATTATGGAAATATTAGCTAATTCCAAACTTAAGAAAATGGTTTACCAGAAAAATAGAAGTTTAATAACATGGTTACAATTTTGGATTAAACCAAGATTGAAAGGTTCTTATATGTGATCATTTTTTTTTTGTTATTGATTTTTCTTTTAATTTTTAAAACATTTTGTTTAATATGATTTATTTTTTTATTTCTAAAAACAAATTAACATGTTTATTAAAACACCAAATTAATTTTTATTTCTTTTGAGTGTTTTTAAAAACAATCATATCTTAATCAAATATGCCAAACATATTTTGTTTCAAATCAAAACATAAAATAAACAAAATAAAAAAAGAAAAAAATCGAAAATAAAATACAAAAGTGATCCCAATCGTCCCCAAGACATTGATGCCAAACCAAGTTGGTTAGACAAGGCTAATGATAATGATGATGATTTTTGGAAATTAAATACAAACTTTGTAGTAAATTTTACGATAAAAAATGACGGCCATAAAATGATTTTCTTACCATTAAATGAAACTTCTTTTGCAACAGCCAAACTTAAAAAATCATTAGGATATGTTCTTACGTGAAAAGGATTAAAAAATCACTTAAATATTATCTATAGAATTCTCAACTTTGCAACCAAAAATACCTATTCTATTCCTGGAGTACAAGATGGCATAAGTGTAGGATTAAAATCACATGCTGTAATAAATTAATTTATAAAAGAAAATTTAAAAAAAAATTAGTCTTTGATGTAATTAAAAACTATCCCGTGGTTACTTATGTAGCAATTGTTTAATGATCGTGTGAAATGTTTACAACTAAAATTTGAATTATTCCCGCTTAATATTCCTTGTCTTTTAATCGGTTGGTGGGCCAACCAGGCACAAGAAAAAAATGTTTTTGCACCACTTGTTGCCATTGGTTCTTTCTTTGATAAATTGCACTATTTCAATAATTAAAATCACTTAATCAAACATAATCTTCCTTTTGGGCAAATATTATTAGAAATAAGTCTCATTTAACCATTACAGAGACATTCCTTATTATAGCTTGCATGCATTTTCCGTATCCCACTAAATGGACCATCGTCTCTCTTTAGGAGTAGGGTTAAATTTAGAATTTGGAGGCATAATGCCCTTAAAGGGATGATGCGCAATCCCGGTGTCTTGGATCAATATGTGGGTGTTCAACATGAGAAAAAATATGAAGTCTAACGTGATGGAAGGGAGAAGAAAGAGATTAATAAAGCACGGATACTCTCTATCTCCCTCCCTCAATCCCACCCCACCCCCACCACAATGTGATGGGATGGGGCAAGTCATCTCTAAATGGGAAGGAAATGAAGACAAGCTCCCTCCCTCCCTACTAGCCAAAAAATTGACTTTGTTAACATGTTAGCTTTGATGCTAGAAAGGAAGGAGAGGGGGAGCATATATAACAGCTGCACTCTGAAAAGTCCACTTTTATAGTATGCTTGTGTGTGCGGGTGCGGTGGTGGGGAATGAGTCGTGGTGGATGGATTGAAACATGATATCATATTGTAAATCCTTATACTTTCAAGATANATCTACTTTCATAGTATGTTTGTGTGTGTGGGTACGGTGGTGGGGAATTTGTCGTGGTGGATGGATTGAAAAATGATATTATATTGTAAATCCTTATACTTTCAAGACATCAAGAATTCTACACATCTTATTGTTGCAATAGTCGCATTTAAATCCCAATGACGATTGAGTTTAATATTTCAACCTCAAATTTCAGCTTCTTTCACTTTTTAAAATTACGGAGGACTTGAAAAATATGTTCCAAAATTGAATTAGTTCTTATTAATAATGCTTAAAATAAGCTAACTTCTAGGGGGTTTTGTGGTGCTGCATGGATCGAAACATGTATCAAAATGTAAATCATTATACTTTTCAAGGCATCAGGACTTCTACATATCTTATAGTTGCAATTGTCGTAATTAAATCCCAATGAAAATTGAGTCATATATTTCAACTTGAAATTTCAACTTCTTTCACTCATAAAAATTACCAAGGACTTAACAATATGCTCCAAAATTGAATTAATTCTTGTTAATAATGTTTATAACAAGCTAACTTCTAGGCATGCAAGGAAGATAATTATCATCATCATCTTTCCCAAATCTCAATAATTTGCGAGCAACTTTATAAATCCTTATTTTGCATTCAATCTTGTTGAGAATTACAACAAGTATTAAAGAAATTCTTTATAAATCCTTCCATATTACCTTAATCTAACATTTTTCCTTCCTAATCCTTCAACCCTAATTCCATTCACTTGTCTAATACTTGTATTTTCTAATTTTTTATGCACAAATCCAGTAAGCCTTTCTATATCCAACTATACAACATTTTGTAGATTCTACAGCAACCTCACTCTACTATAAGCATTTTTCTAGTACAGCTTTCTTGCTTTAACCACATATTAACCTTAACATTTGCATTTCTATCATGTTAAGCTTAGCTATTGGTGACTTTTTTACTTCCCCACACTCAAATTCATTGAACATATAATATCTTATTGCAATTTTATAAAATTTACATATAAGTCGCTATAATACTCTTGTACCACATAGTTCTCATGAGATATTTCTTCATTTTAACCATCCATCCTTAAGTCTAGAAATTATCTCATCATTATTATGTATAATAAATACAATATACTTAAACCTATTACAACTAAATATTACTTTTCTAACATTTGGTGTACACATCCAAATAGCCTAGGTTTTAGTCAACTATCTAAAATTTAATAGATTTTACGAAAACATTTCCATTAATATAATCATTTCTTATATTATCCTTCTTGATTTAGCCACACATTATCCTTATAACTCACATCTATCACTAAATTTAGTTGTAAGTGATTTTTTACTTCCCCACATTCGAATCCATTGAACATTAAAGATCTAATTGTAAGTTTACAAAATTTATATTTCATTGATATATGAATCTCGCACCACATAATATTCCTGAGATTTATAACTATTTTAATTATCCAACCTTAAATCTAGAAATTATATCACCATTCGTTTGTATAATACATTCAAGGTAGTTAAATCTATCACACCTAGATATTAGTTTAATTTCTAATAATGGGTAGTATCATATACAAAAATTTATTATGATGGTTCTAACATCTTTATTTTCTAGATATTTTCTCCATTGTTCTAAATTTTATTTAGTAAAATAGGTGTCAAATTATTCCGAATACAAACATATAATAAAAGCACACAACAAGGCATCTACTATAAATATCCTTTATAATCATGTTCATAATCAATGTAATAAGAAATGTACTTAATGAACAAGAAATAAAAAATGAAATTCCAAAGTATTCTAGTTCTATTCAGTAAAATAGAGCCCAACGAAAGGATCAAAGTGAAGGGATCCCATCCATTAGTATGAACTAGAATGAAAAAGACCATAGAAAGATAAGAATGTAGAGAGATGGCTAGATCAACCCTGGGGAAGAAGACACAACAATCTCATATCCTTACCAAAAAGGCACCCTCTATAAAAATTCAAATAAATATACCTAAGGAACTTACTGCTTTCCAACATTTAGTGTAAATAAAACCCTAAAAAATTTTCAAAAATGTATTTGAAATAATTATCAACATCAGGGTTCTATTAGTTATTCACCCTAAAATGAGTCATCTTAAAGTAAGCTCTACAATAAATAGCTGAAAGCATTGAAAATTTTCCCATTGTTGCATATATTGGAATTATCACGCTTATTACAGTGGAGGCTGAATGAATTATTTGATGCCTGGCCATCTAAAATTGCATGAACATGGGAACTTGATATTTTTTTCACAGATTAAAAAAATTCAAGAGATTGATGTTACATATGCAAGTAAAAATATTAGAGGTTAATAATGAAGATTGAAAAGCTTGGTGAGTATATAGAGGAATAAACACAACGAAAATTGCAATAAATAAGAACATAATAAAGGTTTTTCATTATTAGCTACAAAAAGCTTGCAACCAATATGATCAAAATTGTATAGCAAAAAAGTAACCTTCTCGGTCATCAAGCATCGAATAGTCTAAATCATCAAGAATCAGACAGCGCAAAATGTATCACTCAGCGAAAATGATCCCTGGCAAACAGAAATAGTAGATGGGATCAACAGACGTAACTAAAGGTTAGGAAAGCGAAGTGCCTAAGACCAAATGATCAAGGCTAAGTGATCACGGTCGAGTGACCAAGGTTCAACAAGGCCGAGTGACCAGAACCAATTGATAGATGATCAAGTGGTCAGGGACGAATATTCAGGGAAAAACAAATGGCCTAAATATCCGAGGTCAGATGTCGGAAGTTAGCAGAGCAACTCGCCTTTACACAAACTAAATTGAGACCAACATTTTCAAGATAACATACCATGAAAGCCAGGGCGACCATAATCTAAGAGAGCCGCACCACAAAATCTTGGCGGGATAGGCCTAAATATGTCTTTTTATGAAGGTAAAACTACTATAAATAGATAAAATTAAATATAATGAGGACTTGTTTTATCTTTTAGTGCAAAAAGGAAGAAACCTAACAATTTCCTCTTATCTCCTTTCCCCTTTTCAGGTTCCTCTCCGATTCCTCAATACATTGTCTTTCTCTCTTCTCACTTACGCTCTATTATTTGGGTGTGATTCAACGACAAATTTGGGTTCAATAAAAAAAAATTTCACTAACACATTTTTCCCAACAAATTTCCTCCAAAAGAACAATCATAGACATCAGTAACATCTATAATAGTGCAATGTTGCAAACATCAGTAGAAAAGGAAAAAAACAAAACCCTTAGCCAGCAACTAGAACCAAGTAAACAGAAATCCATAAAAGGAATAATAATAATAATAAAACATTGAACAATATACTTCCATACAATAGTTTAATATTAAATTTATTCTCTAAAAGTTGTCAACTGTTAATAATCGAATGAAGTCTTCATCTGAGAAATTTCTGTAGATTGAACAAGATTTATTTTTTAGTTATCTTGATGGATTTGTGTTGGTTTGGTAACTTAAATTACTTGTGCTTTGTCAACTATCTAAAATTTAATAGATTTTACGATAATATTTTCATTAATAAAATCATTTCTTATATTATCCTTTGTGAATTAGTCACACATTATCCTTATAATTCACATTTATCACTCAATTTAGTTGTAAGTGATTTTTAATTCCCGACACTCGAATCCATTCAACATTGAAGATCTAATGTTAATTTTACAAAATTTACATTTAATTTATATAAGATTCTCACACCACATAATATTTATGAGATTTTTCACTATTTTAATTATCCAACCTGAAATCTAGAAATTTCATCACCATTCTTCTGCAAATAGATTCAGGGTAATTAAATCTACCAGCACCTAAATATTAGTTTAGTTCTTAATAATGGGTAGCATCATATACAAAAATTTTATTTTGATAATTCTAATATCTTTATTTTCTAGACATTTTCTCCAATATTCTAATTTTTTATTTATTTAAATAGGTGTCAAATTAATTGGAACAAAAACATATACTAAAAGCATAAAACAAGGCATCTAATGTAAATATCCTTTGCAATCATCCTCATAATCAATGTTAAGAGGATATGTTCGTAACGAACAAGAAATAAAAAATGAAATTTCAAACTATTCTAATTTTGTTCAGTAAAGTAAGGCCCGACGAAAGAATCAAAGGTAATGGATCACAATCATTGGTATGAACCAGAGGTAAAAAGTCCATAAAAAGATAAGAATGTAGAGAGATGGCTAGAACAACCCTTAAGGGAAAAATAAAGAGACACAAGAATCTCTTATCCTTACCAAAAAGGCATCCTCTTTAAAAATTCAAATAATAAAACCGACAAACTTACTCATTTCCAACGTTAGTGTATACAAAGACCTGAAAAATTTTCAAAAAGTGTATTTGAATTAATTATGAACCTTGAGATTTCTATTAATTCTTCACCCGAAAATGAGTCCTCTGAAAGTAATCTCTGCAAGAAACAACTCAAAACTTTGCATTATGTGATGCCCCAATTTGCCGTATAAAATTGCATGTAAATGGAAAACTAATATTTTTTTATCACACATTAAATGAAAAACTTGAATTATGGAGGTCTACATTGGAGTCTAAAGGCCTTCGTTTAAGAAGAACTAAAACTGAATACATGGAATGTAATTTTAGTTGTATAGTAGCTCTAATGACAGAAGTGTGACTTTGGGTGATCAAATTATTAAAAAGTGTGAACGATTTAGATATCTTGGGTCTGTTGTTCCAAATATTAAAAAGTGTGAGCGATTTAGATATCTTGGGTTTGTTGTTCAAAGCGATGGTGATATAGATTGTGATGTTAACAGTAGAATTCAAGTTGGTTGGTTGAAGTGGAGGAATGCTTCGGGCCTTTTGTGAGATGTTAATAGTAGAATTCAAGTTGGTTGGTTGAAGTGGAGGAATGCTTCGGGCCTTTTGTGTTGATTCGAAAGTACCGCTAAGACTGAAAGGAAAATTTTATAAGACGGTGGTGAGACCTGCAATGCTCTAAGTGGTTACTTAGATTGAAAGGAAAATTTTATAAGAAGGTGGTGAGACCTGCAATGCTCTATGGCGCTGATCTTAGACTGAAAGGAAAATTTTATAAGACGATGGTGAGACCTGCAATGCTCTATGGCGCTGAATGTTGATCTTTAAAAGAGAATATAGGACGGTGGTGAGACCTGCAATGCTCTATGGCGCTGAATGTTGGCCTGTAAAAGAGAAGCATAAAACGTAATTTAAGTGTTGCCGAGATGAAAATGATTAGGTGGATGAGTGGATTTACACTTAGAGACAAAATGCGAAATGAATATATTCGTGATAGGGTTGTTGTAGCTCCTGCGACAGACAAAATTAAAGAAAGTCATCTTAGATGGTTTGGTCACATTAAACGTCGACCATCTGATGATCCGATTAGGAGAGTAGATGTTTTAGATTTGACTTGTTTTGAGAAAGGCAGAGGTAGACCTAGGAAGACTTGGGCTTATTATATTAAAAATGATCTTAATTTACTAGAACTAAATGAAAATATGACACTAAATAGGACGCAATGGAGAAAAATGATTCATGTAGCCGACCCCGCATAGTGGGATTAAGGGCTTGTTGTTGTTGTTGTTGAATTAAATGAATTCAAGAGATTCACGCTACATACTAAAGAAAAAAATTTTAGAGTTTTATCATTAAATTAAGATTGAAAAGCTTGGTGGGTATCTAGAGTAGTTGACACAGTGCAAATTGCGATAAATAAGAAAAAAATAAAGTTTTTCATTTTAGTTACTAAAAGCTTGCAACCAAAACAATCAAAATTGTATGATGAAAAAGTCATCGTCCAGGTCAACATGCATCGAATAGTCTAGATCATCGATAATTAGACTCCTCAAAATATGACAATCGTCGAGAACGATCCTAGGTGAGCAGAAATAGTAGAAGGGATTGCCGAACGTAACTACAAGACAAACCGAAGTGCCTGAGGCCGAGTGACCTGATCAAGACTAGGTAATTGATCATGGTCGAGCGGCCAATGTTAAGCAAGACCGAGTGACCGAAGTCGGGTGATAGATGGTCATGTGGTCGAGGACACATATTCAGGGATAAGCAAGTGGCCTATCCAGGTCGAATGTTCAAAGTTAGCCGAGAAACTCATTGTTGTGGGAACTAACTTGAGGCCAACATTTTCAAGACAACATACCACGAAGGCAAAGGATACCATAATCTGAGGGACCCACATCTCAAAACCTTAGCAAGATATGCCCAAATACATCTTTTTGTGCGAAGTTATAACAACTATAAATAGTAAAAATTACATATAATGAGGACTTTTTTATATTTTGGTTCAAAAAAGAAGAAACCTCAATGCCAGGACATTTTCCTCTCATCTCCTTTCCCTTTATCGGGTTCCTCAATATAAAAGATTCTCTTTCTCTCTCCTCATTTATGCTCTATTCCTAGGACGTGATTCAAGAACAAATTTGGGTTCCATAAAAACACTTTTCACTAACACATTTTACAGTGCAATACTGCAAACATCAGTGGTAAAGGAAAAAAGGAATGCCTTGGTAAGCAACTAGAACCAAGTAAACAGAATCCCATAAAAAGAAAAAGATAATAATTAAAAAAAAACAATCAAACTGCTCAAAATGATAAGCATCAGCATAAAACAATAAACACAAATGCCAGATCCAGAACAGCTCACGAAATGATTCACAGATCCACAATTCCTATGTCGCTAACCTTGGTGCCAAATGGTCCGACAGGCGCATCCATGTCAAACCGCTTCTTTCCCTGCACCAGCGAATAAAAACATCCCATTGATCCATCAAACTCTCAAAAAATATAAGACCCACAACAGAAAATCTTAGATTCAACAAGGCACGGCTCACTCGCCTCAAGCTCCGCCTCCAACTCCTCCCGCTCCAACCCCGTGGCAATCGGCATGATGTCTTCTACCCTCTTCTTACTGGGAGGCGGCGCATTACCTAAGGAATTAACATTAAATCATCAACTCTGTTTCCAGCCAAGTAAAATCGAATTGTGTAGTTAAGGGAGAGCGCACCAGAATCGACGGAGAAGAGGCGAGCAATCCTTTGGGTCGAATTCAAGGCTCCGCACCGAAGGGCGTTTCCGGCGACAGCCGGACGGTGAATTTGAATGGCTGATCGCCAAGGAGCGAAAGCTTGGAGCTGAGATGAAACTCTGCGCCACATCTTCGATCTCCAACGATGAAATTTTCAGGGTATTCCCGTTTGATCGCGTGCTAGAAAACTCGTTCTTCCTCTTGGCCGGTTTGTATACTTTTCCTTATTGGACGACGGGTCTCTCCATATTGCCAGCGACAGCGGGAGCTTGATAGGGTTATGCAGGAAGAGGGGCGCGTGCTTAGGGCCGGCTTACACTGTTTTACGGAACGAGAATTTCGCTTCGCAAGTAAATTAAAGGATTAAAATGTTGTGAGACGATTAATGACTTGGGACTTAAAATAATTTTAAATGTTAAAATAAACGGTGAGGTGAGTTTGTATAATTTATGAGAGTTCTACATACATATCACATATTTTTTTAATGAATTTATATATCTAATATCTAATATTTAATGTTTACATTTATAATGAAATATCCCAATAAAACTATCTTGATCAACATGAATCTTAACATACATTAAGATTGGGAGCTTAAAATATTGAATCAAGAATTACAAGCACTCCAATTCAAAATAATTGTCTTTGTAAGGCGAACCAAATGATGTGAAAAATTATACGATCCAAGTCTAAGTGAGTCTAGATTATGAACTTAAAATATAATAAGGAAATTTATGACAGTTTTTAGGGACCAAATGATCTCCAAATCTAACAAGTTTAAAGTCAAATCACAGATCTCAACGATTATATTCTGATGAGCCCAACATCACTTAATTCGTCATTAAGGCACTCATATATTTATAAAATATCATCTGATTAAAGTCGTCCCATGGAGTGAAAATATTTACCGACGGTACTATTCCCAAAATTTATAATTAGACTTACACCCAATTCATTAAAGAGATCTAAACATGGATGAAAAATTGAAGGTAGCTCTAAGCTGAAGAGGATTCTCGAGTCCTGCCACCGCCATAACACCGTCATCAAGCTGATATCACAGTCAAAGAAAAGAAGCACCCCTCTCTTAGCTTGACTTTTATTTTATATAAGGAAGAAAAATAACAAAGATATATTTAGTATTGCATGACTTCCATCCATGATGTCTTGACAAAAAGACAATAATACGGAAACTCATACAATACTCTTAAGGATGTACGGACCTATCTCTTTGCTAGAAATGATGATCATCTCCGGTAGATGTATCTCTCTAGGCAGACTTGCCCCACATGGGTAAAAGAAATAGTTTCTTATTTTTATTATTTATAAAACGATATGAGTATCAATTGTCAAAATAGTCCACTAAATTTTGCCTGGGATTATTCAAGTCTAGAGTCTATAAAAATATCACTTTAGTCTCCAGTCATTTAATATGAGTTGAAATAATTTTGGCCTCAATTTATAGATTACGATGACATGTTTGGCATTTTTTTAGATTCTGGGATTAAAATAAGCCCATGTGAAAGACTATTTTAGCAGTTTAATATTTACATAATATATTTGTGGACATGTTAATTTAAGTTTTCATTAATACCAAAGATAAGCTCTTAATATGAGAAACTGCTATATTTTTTATGAAAGTGTATATATATANTAAAAGTAATATAATTCAAAATTTTTATTTATTCGGCAACACGGTAACACGGACAACTTGCGGGGCAATGGGGACAACAGTTTTTCGATAACATTTATGAAGTAACTCAAATTCGGCCAAATAAGCCGACTTCTAAATTCAACCAAAATAAACCAAGGTGTGAATTTCAAATTCATTCATATTTTACATTGTATCTATAATTCTTTCTATGATATACATTATTTTCTAAAATTATTGTAAAAAAATTATAGTATACTGCAAATTCTTCCAACCAAATATTTATGCAAATTGAAGCTATCACGATACTCTCCACACATATAATTCACATACTTTTTGTTTGTTTTCTTGAATAAAATATTAAAATTGGATTTTTTTTTATATTTTTTTATAACATATGAGATGATTGTGGCTCTAAGCTCACATATTTAAACAATATATATATATTTTGCCATTTATTTCTCCCCATTTTCAAATATAATAAACCCGCTACATGGTGAAGTGGAGCATATTTTGTATCTAAAAATGTGGATAAATTTATATTAGGATTGAATGACAAATGCTTGAAGTTATAGAACATATTACAAAGAAAATTAAAGAAGGCAACAGCATATATAAAATTCAAATGTTATATGTATACCAAACATATGATTCAAAGATCACCTAAATCTGAAATAGCACAACAAAGTCTTCCTGCAAATACATTAATTTACTATTTTATTGATAATAAGAATATTATATTTTTCACTTAAAAATACTCTGAGTTGATAGTTTTTAATAAAAAATAATAATTTTAAATTTTAAACTTCAAGGATTTTTCTCTTAATTTTATAAATTTATTGTTTCCACTTGAAGGGAAATTTACAAGCATACCATGCAACTCTTATGCATTTACACATCTAACACTTAAAAGTTTGATAGTCATATTCATAACACTTCGGATGAAAAAGTATTGAAAGCTTAGGCATTTGATATGTAAATTTTTTAAACTTTTTACGATGCACGGTCATCATTTGTGAGTACATATAGACTAGTGAAGATCTTGTTTTTTGTAGAGGAGATGTTGAAGAGAAAGATGGGTGTATGATCGAAAAGAAGTCTCAGAGATTATTTGTTGAATTCAAGCCTCTGGCAAGTTGAAATATCAGATTCGCCGGAGGTTTTTCGAGCTACATGGTTTTCTTGAAGAAAGTGATAGAGAGAGAGAAGAAAAGAAAGGGAGCACCGCTCTCTCTTAGCTTGACTTTTATTTTATATAAGGAGGAAAAATAACAAAGATATATTTAGTATTGCATGACTTCCATCCATGGTGACTTGACAAAAAGACAATAATACGGAAAGTCAGACAACACTCTTAAAGATGTATGGACCTATGTCTTTGCTGGAAATGATGACCATCTTCGGTAGATGTATCTCTCTAGGCAAACTGCTCAAGATGAGTAAAAGAGATGATTTCAACCACTTTGTTAGTTGGGTTTAGTTTAGCCATATTGGCAGGTGGGCTTAGTTTAGCTGCTTCGGCAGGTGGGTGGGCTTATTTAAGCTGCTTCGGCAGGTGGGCTCCGTTTAGTTACTTCTGTGGGTGAGCCCAAGAATACGCATAGAAAAAACTTATACAATAGTATTTATGTATAAATTTAATTTCCCGGATCTCTTGACCCTTTGATTGGATTTCTACCAGAAGAATAATGAAAACTCCGGGTTGTTGTGTTGACCTTGGCTTCTTACAAGTCTAAATGACTTAATGTTAGGAACCTTCAAGGCTAAAGCTTAGTATAGTTTGATAAATGGGCCTCTTGAATCTTGGGGCTTATTAGCTTTGTTGTCACGAGTCAAGTCATTCACTCTTGTTAGCGAATCAGAATTGACCTTCACCTGGGGGCACTTGTGCTTCACCTACTGGGAGTAGTCTCTTAAGTAGTTTCGATGAGGAAAACATGCTTCATCCTCAAGTGCCTTGACTCTCTTATGAAAACTAGTTATCTTAACTATCTAGTTTAGCGAGTTGAGATTGGTTAAGTCATGTAATTCACGAGTGATTGGATGCGGCTTGATTATTTTGTGATGGGGTTATAGTTTAGTCAAGACTTATATTCCGACTCTTGACGTTATGCTATTTTAGTTGTCTGCGGAAATAAAAAAGATGCAAGAAGTTAGTTAGTTGTAGATTGCCAAATTAAAATTTGTCGGTCGTCGGAATCGATACGACTTAATTTAATATATATATATATATATATATATATATA
>JXCR01148334.1:274371-330067 GCA_002079205.1 Phalaenopsis hybrid cultivar
GCTTCGATCCCTGACGTCGGATTGGGTGAGATCTTTCCTTTTACTCTTGATTTTTCAGTATTTTTGCTTGCTTGGAACTCCCTCGATCCAGATCTGGTGGATTTGTCGCGGTTTTCGTTTTCTTTTTCTAGATTGGGGATTTGTCGCGGTTTTCCTGATCTTGTTCCGTTTCTTTGTTTGTGTCGTGTTTTCTTGTGTTTCCTGCCTCCTAATTTGCGTTTCTTGCTCTTTTCTTGCGTTCATGTTTTTTGTTCCTGTCTTTAGATCTGTGTTGTCTTGTGTTCCTGCCACCGATCTGTGTTTTTTTGTTCCTTCGTGACTTCGAAGCTATTTTTCATGCCTCTGTTTACGATTTTTATTTTCTGCGATTTAGTTTTTTGCAGGTGTCTTTTTTCTTGCTCTTTGTTGTGCTTTTCTGAATGTGCCTCGGTGAGGTACTTTGTTTCTTTCGTTTTGATAGATAGGACTTTTGCGGAGGCTCTCTCGGGGGGCCAATCCGCTAAGGTTAGCGATATGGGGTTTTTTCCTCAAAAGTTTCATGAAGCTTTGTTGACGGGTGGTGATTACAATTTTATTTGGAAAACAAGAAATAAAAATGGTAAATTTTCTATGTTTATTTCTGATGATGAATTCAGTATTCTTGCATCTTCGGCTAGGCATGTTCTTGTTGGGAAGTTTTTATTTGGGCATCCTAGGTTCGAGTTGATTTGTAGGGATTTTGATGATATGAAACTTACGGGGATTTGGAAAATAGGTTTGCTAGATGGGCGTCATATCTTTATTCAGTTGGCTAACGATGGAGATTATACCCGTTTTTTTTCTAGCAGGGTCATTAAAATTGTTAGTGTCCCCATGAAAATCTTAAAGTGGACTAAAGATTTCGATCCTAAGGAGGAACCCCCTACGATCCCGGTTTGGGTGTGTTTCCGGGGTTTAAAGTTTCACTTATTCAATCACGAGATATTATTCTCCCTTGCTGCGACATATGGAAAATCGTAAAAAATGGATGGTACCAACTATTTTTAAAACAGACCCTCGGAGGCTCGTGTTTTGGTTGAACGTGATATTACTCAAACTTTTTGTGACGAGATATGGATTGGGTCTGAATTTAAAGGATATTGGCAAAAAGTGGTTTTAGAAAATCATTCTCCTTACTCTTCACATTGTCGAATGTTTGGCCATAGTCCTACGCACCGCTATAGATTACATCCACACTTAAAGAAGAACACGTCTCCTTAATTCACTGAAGTTAGGCAACCTGTTGGGATTGCGGGGCCTACAGAGCCTAATGAACTTACACTGGTCAATCAGCATCCCCTTGAGCAGCCTTCTATTGTTTTTAATGTGGCTATGCCACCTATGTGATGTTGAGAACAACTATACTTTTCCTTTTGAAAATTTGGAGAATGTGTCTAATCTCCCTTCTGTTATGCTCTAAAATGTGGCTCCGTTTTCTACTATTCGTGTTAGCAAGGATGATTTGAACAACTCTCTTATCACGGTTGAAAATGTTGAAACTATCAATAATGAGATAGAAAACAACCCTAGAGTTCCTGTTTAAAATTGTGAAAGCGTTGGAAAAATTGCTGTAATGAATACTAATATTCTTCTTGTTGATGAGGGGTCGACGCCTTTAGACCCTCACACCGACATTAATTTGCATAGCTTTACCTCTTCTTCTCCTGAAAAAGAGGGCAATGATCATTTGGAATTTGGCTCTGCTCATTGTCAAAAAAATAATTTACTTCAGGTCGATCTTTCTGTTGTTAAGAATGTTTTAGAGGAGGAATGGATGGTTCAAAAGGCTAATAAGAAAAAAAGTAAACGGAATAATGAGCTTATACATCTTGATAAAGATAATATCATTTTTGATGGTAGGTCTCTCTCTGATGGTGATCTGGTCGGCACCTCTTCTAGATATTCTAGAAGGGGTTGTGCGAGACACAATGTTTAACATAATGTGTTAGAATATTAGGGGATTCAGGGACCCTTCCTCCCTTAATAGATTAAAGCACTTATGTAGGGTCTATAATATTTTTATTTTTGTTGCTCTGGAGCCTCTCGTCTCTACTAATAAAGATCGTATTTGTAAGAGTTTTAAAGGTTATAGTTTCTTTTATAATAAAAACAATAAAATTTGGGTTTTTTGGAAGCATAATATTGATCTCATGATTCTTGAGGACGACAAGCAATTTGTATTGCTTCATTTTAAGCATGATATCTACTATACTTGGGTCACTTTTGTTTATGCTAGCTCTCTTCTCCAAGATAAATACTATCTGTGGCAGAAACTTTCTATGATGGGGGACACTATTACTGATAATTGGTTGGTGGGGGAGGGGGGGAGATTTTAATATGATTATGAAGCCTTTTGAAAGAAGAGGAGGGGGAGATGCAACTCTTCACTTATCAATCGTTTTTGTGATAAAATTAGTGAGGTTGCGTTATTTGTTATGGGTTTTACTGGTCCTCCCTTTACTTGGACGCGAGGATCCCTTACTCAGAGGCTTGATCGTTTCTTTGGCAATCAACATTTTCTTAATCACTTTCATGTCACTAAAGTTAGTCATTTAAATCATGTTGCCTCTGATCATAATCCCATCTTATTATTGCTTGCATTCATTGTTAAGCCTTCCACGTATCATTTTAAATTCCTTAACATCTGGACCACTCATGAGACTTTTTTAAATCTTGTGCAACAAGCTTGGAATGTTGATTGTGTTCGTAATCCTTGGTTCAACCTGTGGGAACTTCTTAAAAAGGTTGTTGCGCATTTAAGTAATTGGAATTTAATTTTTTTTGTTAATGTTCACAGGAAGGTTAAGGAGGCTCAAGCTCAAGTTGATAAGCTTGAGGAACAAGTTATTTGTTCTACTCAACACGTCGATGATTTAGCCACTGCTCACTCTAAACTTTTGGAAGTTAATTCTTTGGAGGAATTTTTTCTTCAACAGAAAGCTAATGATATCAACTTTTCCTCTACATACCGTAATACGAAATACTTTCATGCCTCCATTAAGCAAAGGAAGAACATTAATACTATCCTTAAGATTCGTTCCCCTTCCGGGTCTTGTTATACTCAGGATAAGGATTTGGTCAAAGTACTGTTGATTATTTCACGGATCTTTTTATGACCACCTATCAGGTTTCTCCGATCAACACTACTCTTTTTGAAGATAAGCGTAAGTATGTGTCCTCCTTCTCCCTTTGTGGGATTTTATCAAGAAGGAAGTCACCCTCGCTGTTCAAAGTTTCTTTCAGGGGGAAGATCCTGGGAGGTATTTCACTTATTCCATAATTGTACTCATCCCTAAGGGTAATGATAAGTCCAGTTGGGATAAATTTCATCCTATTTCCCTCACCTCTGTCATTTCCAAAGTCTTAAGTAAATTGATACTTTCTAGACTTTAGCCTATGTTACCTAAGATCATCTCCCCTCATCATTCTGCTTTTGTTAAGGGCCAGGAAATCACTGATAACATTTTACTTGCTCAAGAGCTTATTGAAGATCTTGATAAAAAATATTGGGGTGGTAATATGATCTTAAAGCTTGATATTAAAAAGGCCTTTGACTCTATTATTTGGAAATTTATCATTAACATTTTGCATGCTCGTGATTTTCACAATAATCTCATCTTCTTAATTCAATGGTGGCTTCAGATTAATCACTACAGTGTGATGGTGAATGAAAAATCTTATGGTTTCTTCTCTGCCCGGAGAGGCATCAAGCAAGGGGATTCCTTATCTCCTACCATTTTCATCATTGCATTTGATTACTTCTCTCGCCTTTTCAACAATATGCACTTTAACAAGTCGTAGACTCACTACAGTCATAAGTCCACGGTTCTTCTTAGTCATCTTGCTTATGCGGATGATGTTATTCTCTTCTCTAATGCCAGTCAATCTACCATCAAGGTGTTAATGAGGGTTCTTGAGGGATTTTAACAAGCTTCTGGGTTACGGTTTAACAAAGAAAAATGTAATTTTTTCTTTGGGAAGAATGTTAAAAACTCCATTGTCTCTTGGGCTATCTCTTTTTCTGGCTTTCACTCCGCCTCCCTTCCTATTAAGTATCTCAGGGCCAACCTTTTAAGAGGGCGTCATAGGCAAACCCAACTAGATGAGGTGGTCGAAAGGATCAAAAATAAAATTGATGATTGGAGGATTATCTTTCTCTCTAATGGGGGTCACCTCACCTTGCTTAAAAGTGTTTTATTTAGTTTTCATTTGTGCGCCTTGCAAACTTTTAATCTCAAGAAGAGCACTCAACTTTCTCTTCAGAGACTTTTCAATCAGTTTCTCTGGTAGGGTGGTTATTCGAATAAGCATTGGACTTCTTTTCATAGAGTTTGCAAGTCTATCTCTGCTGGAGGGTTAGGGCTCAAAAGTCTTAATCAAATCTCTAGTATTAATATGTGCAAGCTTTGGTTTAAATTTTGCTCCAATGATTCCTTATGGGTTAAATTCCTCTATCATAAATATTGCTCTTGCCATCATCCGTCTATTGTTCAATGGAAGGCTGGTGATTCTAGAATTTGGAAAGTAATTCTTAAAGCAAGAACGTTGGCCCTGTAATTTTATTTCTTAGGATGTTGGTGAGGGCAATATTTTTGTTTGGCATGATCAATGGGGCTGGGTGACAATCTTATGATGCGGCAAGGTACCTCGTCTGATTCAGTTATTTCAGATCTTTGGCTTCAAGGTAATTGGGATGTCAATAAACTTAATGATCTTTTTGGTGCGCATGAGGCGACTAAGATTGTTAAACTTCCCATAATGAATACTAGGAAGGACACTCCCCTATGGAAAACTACTGCTGGCTTATCGCCCACCAAAATGCTTTATACTAATATCTATCCTTATAGTGCTTGGAGGTGGAGTCAGGCTATTTAGCACAAGCTTATTTCTCCTTCTATTTCTTTTTTCTTATGGAGATTTTTTCTTAATTTTCTGCTTTGGATGATATTTTGAAGCTTAAAGGTTTGAAAATGGTGTCTCAATGTTATTTTTTTAAAAAGGACTCGAAATGATTGCAGATCTATTTTTTCTTTGTCCTTTTGCTGTTGTAACCATTTCAAGATAAAATGGCCTACCTCTTCTTCTATTGAGGATTATCTTTATACTTGGAAAATTGCTATTTCTGTGGATAAAAATTTGCATTGGTTTCTCCTCATTTTTCTTTGGTCCATTTGGGTGGCGAGGAATGAAGCTAAGTATGATAACAATTTGTTGGCTCCTTATATTACTGTCTATAACATTTTGGCTCATTTCAAATGGGCCTATCGTCTCTATCTTTGTCGGGTGATATTTCGCAGTCTAAAGTGGGTAGGATGACCATCTTCAGATGGCAACCCCCACCTACGGACTGAGTTAAATTTAATATGGATGGCAGTTGGACCTTCAGCGTGGTTGGTGCGGATGGGTTCCTTCAGAATCATTTTGGGCAGTGTCTTTATTATTTTGCTTCTCCAATTTGCGCCGCCTCTCTTTTGGAGGCTGAAAGTTGGGCTTTTCTCTTAGTTTTTTGGGTTGGGGCTCGTCTTATATTTACTAAAATCATTTTTGAGATGGATTCACAAACGCTTATAGATGAGTTCTACAATATCGCTATGCCTCGATGGGATTTTCTTGCTAATATGAATCAAATTCGAGATTATGTACGTCGATACAATTTAGTTTTTCATTTGTCTTTCATCTACAGAGAAGGTAACTCTCCTGCTAATTGGTTAGCTTATTTGGCCAGGAATTCTATTAATGTTAGCTGTGGCACTTTACCCATGCCGCATCTTCGCACTCTTCTGAATGGTGATCTACTTGATTCTCCTTACCTTAGATGTTAATGCCTGGCTTTGCAATTGGTTTTTTGTTATGGGAAGGAATAGTGTTTTTTAACTATTCTTTCTATGACATTTTCTTTTCAATATTATTTTCGATTTGGCTGGACTTCCTAGGGGATGCATTCAATGTTTTACATTTATACCACCAACTCCTTATTTGGTTTTAGCTACTTTTCTGGAAGCACAATCGGATAAGGCTATTTAGATATGGTTTAGTTCTTCCTGGGGGATGTTTTCAATGTTTTAAATTTATACCACCATTTATATATTTAGTTATTGGGTATGCCTATGTTTCTGGAAGCAATTTTGTTTATGGCTGTGTGGATATGGCGTGGAGTTGGCTAAGGCTTTTTGGATTTCCTGGGGGATGCAGTCTTAGTTTTACATTTATACCACCATCTCCTTATTTAGTTTTGGTTATGTTTCTGGAAGCACAATTGGATAAGGCTATTTGGATATGGCGTGGATTAGCTCTTCTTGGGGATGTTTCCTTCGTTTTACATTTTTACCATCATCTCTATATTTAGTGTTTTGGTTTTGTTTATGGAGTGTTTCTTATGAGTGGATTAGAATTTTTGCCCTATGTAATTTTTTTGTTAGTTCCACTATGACTGACGAAAGCATTACTCATGACTAACTCTTATTTATGGGTTTTATGATTTTTCAGTTTGACCTCCTTCTGATCTTTGTTGCTATTTTATTGATGTTGTCGCGGCAATTTGTGAGGTTTTCTGGCTACAAGTCGTCATTTCTAAGGCGTTTATTGCAATGAAATCCAGACGGTATAATTTTTTCTTTTGCGCAGGAAAGGATTGGTTGGAGCTACATGAAGCTTATCTATTTTGGGTCACTTGTTTTTTAGTTTTGATGTACCTTTTTGTTTTTCCTTACTTTTTTGCATTGGGTTGTACTGTGAATTTTGGAACCCCTAGGACTATAATGTATTTTTGTTTTTTAGCTGGGGATCCACTATCCCTCCCTTATTTTGTAACCTTTTTTAGTTTTAAGGCTTAGGTAGCCACGAGTTGCTCTTTTATTAAACACACACACACACACACACACATACACACACACACACACACACACACACACACACACACACATACATATATTAAATATAAGATCAAATTAATCTCATATCCTCAGTAGTTTAAATAATTGAGTCTAATACCTCAAGCAATGCATCCATCCTGAAGAATAGATATACTACTCACTGGTAAGACTCGATTAAATAAACTAAAAAATTTATGACATCCATTTGAGTATGCAAAAAAACATTTTTTTTATGTTGACGGACAAGTTTCCTTATTTAATATGAAAAAATTAAATAGGGTTTAAATTGAGTTGGATTCTTAAAGTTTTCTATAAGTGCAATCCCCTTTAGTTAATTACGTTTTAGATAACTGAAGTCACCTAAGAAAACTCTCGATTTAGATCAGAGAATATTGTCTTCAAGAAGACTCCCGTTAATTCAAAAGGAAGTTTTAAGTTTAGTCACATTTCAAAGGATTTATGGTTACCTTTGAAATAATTTGTTTTAAATTTTTGAAAATGTTAATTAATTTATTAAAATGGTTTTGTTTTTTTTGCAAGTAAAGTAAAGTGCACAACTAAGCAGTTAAAACATTTTGGAGCAAAATTAGATTGCAGAAAGTAAAACGAAAAAAATTAAATAATACTATAAAAGTGTACTTGTTATCTTCTTAGCATTCCCACTAGAAGATTCGCTTGTGCAACATGTATATAATTTTACAGAAAATTTAAAACAAGAATAGTTGAAGGTGTATATAACAAACCCTCAAACCATGACTCAATGAGTCCCGAAAGATCTTAGTGGATGATTTTTTTAAACAAAATATAACAAGTGCAATTTGTCCTTCAAAATATCTAAGAGATTCCAAAGTGTTCGGGGAATAACCCTGAACAACCTTTAAAATCACTTGAAACCTTTCGAGTTCATTTTGAATTTATCATATTGTTCTATTAACCGTTCCAAGCTCGAAATTGAAATTATCCCATTACTCAATGAACCTTGACATTTTAATTATCTAAAAAATGAGACAAAACTAGATAGTCACATAGTATTTCATTTGATAGTTATATGAGTGGGTGCCCTAAAGAGCAAGTCCAATGTCATTAAGGATTTCAATGCCCAGAGTTAAAGTAAGGCCTAAAGTGTTTGAAAATATTCATTAATCAATTATTTCTATCTTTTCTAATCCCAACTAAGACAATTCTCACATATCAAACCTAATGCACTATTAGGCCCTCTCAATTTCAATTTTCAAAGTAAATTTAAGATAATTAAATATTGAAATGAGACTTCCTTTCTCATTAATACTAGACTTAGTATCTAATCACCAATTGGTGGGCTCTAAATGAGTGATTTATTATTTTCATAGCTTAAGCCCATTACTTTTAGGACCATCCTATTGAATTATCTTCCAAATCATAACAATTATCAAAATTACAATGCAAAGCTTATCATGAAAAGGATGACAAATTCATTTCTACCTCTTAACCCATTATGTTTCAATCATCCAAAAAGTTTATTATGATCAATATTACCCATTTACCTTTTGATTGATCCTAAAATTTAATGAAGGCATTAAAATTCCAAAATGATCACTTTGTCACTAGGGCTTTGATACACCTAAAATATATAGAATTTTCATACACATTTTTATACCTATTTTTGAGATATTGTACTTTAATGAAAGGTATTTGTGTGTTTTTCTTTCAGATACAATCAAATGGATAAAAATTCTAAAAGAAGTGAAAAAGGGTTAAATTTGGAGCAATAATGATGAAGGTGCAAAAATCAATTGAGGCGAAAAAGCGCCCAGGACTGGCGCCTAAGCACCAATTATTCATAGAGAGTCACACCTAAGCATCAGGTACACCGCGCTTAAGTACTAAAAGTAGTTATTTGATGATTTATTTAATTTGAACGAAATTTTGAAGAGGTGTTTGAAGCAACCCTTAGTAAAAACATGGGAAATAGTCCATGAACATGAAAATTCATTCAATTGGTTTTTGAAAAGAAGAAATTCTAGAAGATTCATTGAATGGAGACACATGTTGAAGAGACACCAAGACACCTTTTGGATTTTCATAAAAAAAGACTTGGATCATTAAAGGAAACCTCCAAGAGGCCAGCCATTAGACATCCATAACCACCATTCATCTTAGTAACCATCGCCGCCGCCGCCGCCGACCACTTTTTTTTATTTTGAGTGTTAGGTTGTTTTGTGAGTGAAGGAAGATAATTCAAAGGAACTTCAAGACATTTAGTGGAGAGGATTTGAGATAAGTGTTTATCTGTGTGATGACATTTGGTTTTAAGTTAGATTTTTTTTTTGTGTGCATGATTTCTACTTTTAAACTCATGTGTGGTTGTGTTTTCTCCATGAATTCTGAGTAGTTTTCTTTATTTTTTCCTTAAAATGATAAGCGATTAAGTATTTAAAAGAATTTGTGTGAAGTATTAGACTTCAATGTTGGAAAAAGTTGTGATGATTTGAAACCTTGTACTTCATTTACTTCTTCATTTGACCAATAATGATATTAATACCTGTGTGAGAACATTTAAGATCCGAGATGGTATTTTTTCAGTCAACAAATGGTTAGAATCACATATTGATTTCAAGGATGATAATGTATGTCATAGGGTTGAGTGCAAATAAATACCAAAATAAACTTTTCAAGGGTGTAGAATTAGAGGACTTTAGAGTGACACAGTAAAACCCCCAATTTGATTTATAGTTTTAGGTTTTGATATGAGATGTTAGCTCTCAGGTGGAGAGAAAAATGGGAACTCTAGAGTGAGAGCTAGTATCTTTCCTACCTAACTGGTCTTCACGATTATTTAAACTATAGATCAACCAATGTTCTTTACAACATCTCTAGTAAGGGTAAAGAATATTAATGCTCCTATTTGGCACAACACATTTAGCATACTTC
Organism: Phalaenopsis hybrid cultivar; assembly: GCA_002079205.1. Classification (NCBI taxonomy): domain Eukaryota; kingdom Viridiplantae; phylum Streptophyta; class Magnoliopsida; order Asparagales; family Orchidaceae; genus Phalaenopsis; species Phalaenopsis hybrid cultivar. The sequence goes on from JXCR01148334.1 coordinate 284,172, forward strand.
CACAACAGAATTTCTATACTTATTACTAATTCATGCTAGGGAAAAAGATATTTTACTTATATTTCCTTCATCATGCAAATATTTAGTTTAGTTAATTAGTTGTTTACTTTATTTTTATAAACTAAAAAGTACAAAAAGAATCAAATTTTCACTCTTATTATAACACCTTAAGTTTAAATAAAAATATTTTGCTAAGTAGATTTTTGTTATCTAAACTTTCTAGCTTTTTAAAGTGCATATTGCCAAGTTTCTCTGTGGGTTTGATATTCGGAGCTTAATTAAAAAGTCCTATATTACTTGGTAACAATACATATACTTGTGTAATATCCCATATTTAAAAATTATAAATGTATTCTTCTTTGTTTCATAGTTGAAACTTCACCTAGCTTTTGCTTTGGATTAAGTTGTTGGCTTTGTTGTAAAGTAGGACTCACTATTAAGGAAATTAAGCATATAATCACATATATCGTATTTCACATATATATAGAAAGTCAAGATTAAGTTTTTGGCACCTTTGTCAGGGAAACTGAAATGAAGGAAAATTAAAAAAAAAATTTAGAAAGCAAAATTTCTATTTTTACAAAGTCTTATTTAAACTTTAAGATTTAGTATAGGAATATTTTAGTGTATTAAGTTTTTGTTTGTGGGTTTTTATTTTTATTTTTATTTTACTTTATTTTTATGTGTTTTATAGTATTGTATGCATAGTTCAAGTTCCATAAGACTTGTGCCTTATGATTCTGAATTAGAAAAAAACTATTATAAAAATTAAAAAATTACAAATTACTGAAGAATTTCAAGAAATGACAAATCAAAATAATCAAAATGTTGAAGAGTTTAGATCTTTAAAAGATTATGCAAACCCTACAGTGGATGAACTTCATGGTAGTATTCAAAAACCCGCTGTAGTGGCTAATTCATTTGAGCTTAAACATGTGATTATCCAAATGATATCAAATAATCTGTTTGGGAGAGCACCAACTAAGGATTCAAATTTACATCTTGCCAATTTTTTGGAATTGTGTGCTACATTTAAATATGATGGTGTATCAGATGATGCTATAAGACTTAGATTAGTTCCTTTTTCACTGAGGGATAAAACTAAGGTATGGTTACATTTGTTATCACTTAGATCTATCAGAACTTGGGATGATATAGCGTAGAAATTACCTTTTAAATATTTTCCATTTTAAAAAACTGTAAAGCTTAGAAATGATATTACATCCTTTTGCTAGTTTGAAAGAGAATCTACTTATGAAGCATGAGAACGATTTAAAGAACTCTTAAGAAATTGTCCACACCATGTTATACCATATTGGTTAATAATCAAACTTTTTATAATTGATTAGCTAGATATTTTAGATTTATTATCGATGCCCTATTTGTGGTTCAATGATGTCAATACCATTTAATGACACTTATTTTTTAATTGAAGAGATGACTACAAATAATTTTCAATGGCCTTCTGAAAAAATAAATCTTAAGAAAGTAGTCAATTTTAATGAAACTGATATTTTTGTCATGTTAGCAAATCAAGTTGGTGTAATTTCAAGGAAATTATACCAATTTGGAATGAAATTTTCTCAACCAATTTTCATGATTGAAGAGAATTCATTAGGCTAAATGGTAGATTCTCAAGTATCATTAAAAACTTTGAATGACATAAATAACAAGCAGAATAACCCATATTCAAATTATTATAACCCAGGTTGGAAGAACCATCTTAACTTTAACTGGAATAATACTTCGGGTGGTAATAATCAACAATGGGGGAAAAAAGGTAAACCCATTGAGAAATTGGAACAACCAAGGGAATAGTAATTATATACCTACTTACCCTCTATGTTTTAATAATAATCTATAATTTAAGGAGAAGAAGTTGTCTATAGAAGAAGTGGTGTTACAAATGGGAAATCAATTACAAGACAAGGAGCTACAATTAGAAATATTGAGAATCAACTTGGAAAAATAGCAAATTCATTAAGTAATAGATCCTATGGAGCACTTCCTAGTAGTTGGGACAAATAAAAAATTCATTAAATAATAGATCCCAATGAACACTTCCTAATAATACAAAAGAAAATCCAAAAGATCATAATAAAGAGCAAGTAAAAGCCGTTCAACTTAGAAGCAGAAGAGAATTGGAGGGTAGAGTTCAAAAAGAGACTGAACTAGAGAGAGAAGAGATTGAGGAACTAAAAGAGGACGTTCCAAAAGATTTAGAGAGGCATATTTCTCCACTTAAAGTTGACTTGGAAAAACCTTCACCTTCATTTCCTCAGAGGCTCCGACAAGAAAGTTGGATAAGCAATTTTCAAAATTTTTGGAAATTTTTAAGAAGCTTACTATTAATATTCCATTTGCTGAATCTCTAGAACAAATGCCAAGTTATGTGAAGTTCATGAAGGATATTCTTAATAGGAAAAGAAAGTTCAAAGATAATGAAATTGTTGCACTTAGTGAGTAGTGGAGTGCTATAATTCAGAAAAAGCTTAAAGTTCCTGGTAGCTTTACAATTCCATGTGTAATAGGAGACAGATTTTATAGGAAAACTTTATGTTATTTAGGTGCAAGCATCAACCTTATGTCATTATCAATATTTAAAACATTGAGATTATGAGAAATAACCCATATTACTGTAACTCTGCAGTTAGCAGATTATTTAATAACTATCCTAAAGGAGTTATAGAAGTTGTTATAGTGAAAGTGGATCAATTTATCTTTCCTTTTGATTTCATTGTACTAGATATGGAGGAAGATAAGGAGATACCTATCATTTTGGGGAGACCTTTCCTAGCCACAAGAAGAGCAACGATAGATGTGCAGAAAGGAGAATTAACTATGCGCGTCAATGATCAAACAATTACTTTTAATATTTCCAAATCAATAAAATACCCTACAAAAGGTAAAGATGATGAATGTTATAGAATGGTTGTGATAAGATATTTAAGTGAATGTCATTTCAAAACAACTTATGAAGAGAAATCTAAAATGAAAGAGTTGGAACACGAGCAAGAAGTGGAACTAGATCAATATGAAGATTTATACAAGGAAGATTTAAATTATGTTCGAGACAGTTTTGAAGTCTTGGACACGACATAAAAAGATAAATTGTCGTCCATCAATTAAAAAACCTCCTAAGCTTGAGTTGAAGTTACTTCCTGAACATTTGAAGTATGTCTTTTTAGGTAATTCCTCTACAGTACCTGTTATAATTTTCTTAAAATTAACTACATAAGAAGAAGAAAGTTTGATGAAAACTTTAAAGAGTTACAAGAAAGCCTTTGATGAATAATTGTTGATATAAAAGGAATCGATCCTTCAATTTATATGCATAGAATTCATATGGAAGAGAACAACAAACCCAAAGTTGATCCTCAAAGGAGATTAAATCCTATTATGAAAGAAGTTGTTAAGAAAGAAATTTTAAAGTTTAGATGTTGGAATTATCTACCCTATTTCAGATAGTGCATGGGTTAGTCCGAATCACTGTGTTCCTAAGAAAGGATAAATGATTGTAACTTTAAATGAACATAACAAGTTAATACCAACACGACAATTCACAAAATGAAAAATATGCATTAATTATAGAAAATTAAATCTCACAACTAGGAAAGATCATTTTTCACTACCCTTTCTAGATCAAATGCTAGATAGACTAGCTGGGCATAAATACTTTTGTGTTCTGGATGGATATACTGGTTATCACCAAATATAAATAGCTCTTGAGGATCAAGAGAAAACAATTTTTATCAGTCCCTATGGTATATTTTCTTTTAGAAGAATGTCGTTTGGTTTATGTAATGTACCTGCTACATTTCAAAGATGTATGATGACTATTTTTTAAGATTTAATTGAGAAAGGGATTTAAGTTTTTATGGATGATTTTTCAATATTTGGAACTTCATTTGAATCATGTTTAGAACATTTATCAAAAGTTCTTAAGCGCTATAGAGAAACAAATTTAGTTATTAATTGGGAAAAATGTCAATTTATGGTAGCAAGATGAATAGTTTTGGGACATCAAATTTCAGAAAATGGTATGAAAGTAGACCCTGCAAAAATTCAAGTGATCGCTAATTTACCTTACCCATCAAATGTGAAGAAAATTATGAATTTTTTAGGACATGCTGGATTCTACAAGAGATATATTAAAGACTTTTCAAAAATTGCTAAGCCTCCATGTCATTCACTTGAAAAAGATGCAATTTTTAATTTTGATAAAGAGTGTTTAAAAGCTTTTGAATTATTAAAAGAAAATTTAGTCACTGCACCAATTATTATTTCACCAAATTGGAGAAAACCTTTTGAATTGATGTGTGATGCTAGTGATTATGCTATTGGAGCTGTTTTAGGATAAAAGCATGATAAGATTTTCAAGGTTATCTACTATGCTAGTAGAACTCTTAATGAAGCTCAAATTAATTATACCAAAACTGAGAAAGAGTTATTAGCAGTAGTATATGCTTTTGTTAAATTTATATCATACTTAATTGAAACTAAATGCATTGTGCATACAGATCATTCTTCTATTAAGTGTTTAATGAAAAAGAAGGATGCAAAACCAAGACTTATAAGATGGGTTTTTCTTTTGCAAGAATTTGACTTTGAGATAGTAGATAGAAAGGGAGCTGAGAATCAAATTGTTGATCATCTGTCCAGACTTGAGTTAGAAAAAACACTCAGTTTTGAAAAAGAAATTGATGAACACTTTCCAGATGAAAATTTGTTTAATGTTAATGAGTGGTGTGTTCCATGGTATGCATACATTGTGAAATTCATTGTTAGTGATATTATACCCTATGGAATGATGTACCGACAGAAGAAAAAAATTTTATTTGAAGCTAAGACTTATTTTTGCGATGACCCCTTTTTATATAAACAAGGAAAGGATCTTATTATTCGAAGATGTGTAATTCTAGAAGAAACTTATGAAATTATCCAAAAATGTCATAATTATAACTTTTGGGGACATTTTGGTGTTGATAAAATATCATACAAAACTTTATAATCTGGATTTTATTGGCCTACAATCTTTAGAGTTGTTAATGCTTATATCAAAACTTGTGATCATATCCATGAGCAGGTAATATTTTTAGGAGAAATGAGATGACCCTTAATTATGTGTTAGAAGTTGAGATATTTGACATTTGAGGATTAGATTTTATGGGACCATTTATACCATCTTTCAAAAATTTATATATATTGTTAGTAGTAGGTTATGTATCCAAATGACTAGAAGTTGTTGTTTTACCTCAATGTGATGCTCAAAGTGTTGCAAGTTTTTAACAACTAACATATTTTGCAGATTTAGGATGCCGAGAGTAATCATACTTGACAGGGGAAGTCATTTCAGAAATGTAATAATGGAGAAGTTATTAAAGAAATATCATATTAACCATAAAATTGCTACTACTTATCATTCTCAGGCAAGTGGTTTGGCTGAATTATCCAATCGTGAAATTAAAAGAATATTAGAAAAATATGTAAATCAAATCAAAATGGATTGGTCAGTCAAACTTGAATATGCTTTGTGGGCTTATAGACTGCATATATAACTCCTATAGGAATGTCCCCATACAGGCTTCTATTTGGGAAAGCGTGTCACTTACCAGTTGAACTTAAGCATAAAACATATTGGACTATTAAGGAATTTAATTACAATTTAAAGGATGCTGGTGAGAAAAGATTATTACAATTGAATGAGCTTGAATAAATAAGAAATGAATCTTATGAAAGTACTAAGATTTATAATAAAAAGATGAAGATGTGGCATGATTGGAGGATTCTTACTAAAAATTTTCAGCCAGGGCTACAAGTTTTGCTTTATAATGTAAGCTTAAGATTGTTTCCAGGCAAACTTAAGTCCAGGTGGATGGACCCATTTGTTGTGATGAAAGTGTATCCCTTTGGAGCTGTGGATATTAAAAATCCTAAAACTGATAAAATATTCAAAGTTAATGGTCACAGGCTGAAATTCTATTTTTTAGGTGACCAACTTAGATTAAATGATTTTATGATGTTGGGTCAACCAGAATAAGCACTTGTTACTGATGCGCGGAAACTTGGGATTAAATTAATAATAAATATCTAATATAACCCAAACAATAATGTAACTTTAATGAAAATAATTTATCTTTAAAACCTCTTTTAAACTCTCAATTCTCTTTTACATATAATATAAGTATACATATCGTTCAAGTAATACAGGACTTTAATGGAGTCATAGATATCGATCTCACAGGGAAGCTGAAAATATATATAGGCTAGCTATTTATATTCTATTCTTAAATTAAAATAAAAAATAAAAAAAAAGTAAAGTACAAAGTTTGAAGTTAAACTACTCAAGTGAAATACTACTAAATATGCAGATGTACGACTACAATAGTTAAGTTAAACTAGATGCTAAACTTTCAGAAATAAAGTTGCTGAAATAAAATAAAGGTTTTTGTTGACAAAAAGTTCAAGTATGGGAAAACACCCTTCCCCTTTACAATAAAAATATGGCTTGTGAAGAAATTAAAATTATTTGAAAAATACATTTAAAAACTATTTTGTGCCAAATAGAAGCAATTATATTCTCTACCCTCTTCCGAGCGCTATAAAGAACATTAAATAATCCAGAGTTTGGTCCCTAATTTCATGGTTAGGCTGGGAGGATACCGACTATCACTCCAGAGCTCCTACTACTCCCTCACCTGAAGGCTAACATACTCGCATTAATTTCCAATTAACTGAACCAAATCGGGGATTCTAATCTGTCACCTTAAAATCTTCCAATTCTACATTCAACGAAGTATATTTTCCTGTTTATTTGCACTTAATCCTATGGATGATTTACTCTCCCATGAAATTAAATGTGATTCTCCCTTTGTTGTAGAAATCATATCCTTTTTTTAGAACATATGTTTCTCAACACATTTTAACAATTCAATTGGCCAGATCGAAAAGTAAATGAAGATCAGAGTTCAAATCATCACAAATTATTACATTTAAAATTGTAGAAAACAAAATCAACTCTTCATAAAACCATTTCTTCAAAGTAGGGAGAAAGATAAAGATGACTATTCAGAATTCATGAGAATGATACAATAAAACATGGACTTCATATATAAAAAAATTTAATAAACAAAAAAAATAAAAAATACAACTTATCTTACAATCCTTCCCAAGCAAATCCCTAAAAGTTCTCTCCAAGCCTTTCTCTCTTTACAAACACTCTAAATTCTCTCTTAGAAGTGTAATGAAGAAGAAATCTCTCACCTTACCTTTCCTTTTACAACCCTAGAAGACAATCTCCAAGCCCTTGACTTTCTCTCTCTATCTCCCTCTTGGTTCTCACACCACCTCTCTTTTTTGCCTTTTTTTCTTTTTCCACCCCCTCTTAGAAGTTCTTCTCCAACTCTATTTTATTTTGGGCTGCCTCCTTTGAAAAGAGTTTCAATTTCCCTCCAAAATTTAAAAGTGCAACCTTTAAATTCAAATGATGTCCCTCGTTGATCCAAGAGTCAAATCCCTTCAAATTAGAACCTTTCAAAGTGTCTAGATGCATTGAATCACTTCATGAGGTGTTCAGAACAAGTGCCCCTTTGAAATTTTAAGCAAAATTTAACTCAAACCACCTTAATTTGAAAAATTTGCACCTGGCGCATCATGCACCAATGCTTTGGATTTTGGCACATCATGCGCCAAACTCCAAAATTGGCTCTTTTTGCTCCAAATTTTGTTCCTTTTGCCATTTTTGCTCCAAATGCCTAAAAATGGTATACCTGCAAAAAAAACACAAAAATACCTTTCTTTAAAGTGCAATATCACCAAAAATATGCATAAAAAAGGGTACTTAAAATAATATATTATTTTTGTGTATTAGTTACGTCGGGCTGACAACGTTAAACCAAGCGCCTGTGGGAGGCAACCCATATTTATCTGTGCTTGTTTTTATTGTAATGTTGTTGTGTGTGATTTATAAAATTTTGGTAGTATTTTGAATATATAATGATTTAGTGATTATACTAAGGCTTTAAAAGATGAATTAGACATGTTAGAATGCGTATTTTGACGTTAAGTTGACATGTGCTAATTGAGCATCGACACTTAAGCGTCAATATCCGACTCTTAAGCGCGATAGTAAAAAAAACATGTGAAAATTTTGGTTTTTAGAAGTTTTAACTGAGATTTAGTTGGCTCTAAGGTGGGAGACAGTCCTAGGAGTGTCTAGGAGTTATAGGAGGAGTTTAGAGCCTACAAATAGAAGGGTATGAAGAGAAGTCTCACCACATATCCATTTAACTCTAAATTATAAGTGAAAAAGTGAGAGTTTTGAAAAAAATGTCATCTTGGGAGAGTGATTTAAATAAGGAGGAGGAAACGTGAAATAAGTTTTTTTAGTCAGAGTTCGTAGGAGTTATATAACAGTTTCCTCACTGTTAGTATCTAAGGGATAGTTGAAAAAATCACTAAAATTGAGGTTGACGTGGCTTCAATTGAAGAAAAAGTGATGGAGGTTAACACACATCTGGATTGTATGGGATGACAGCTTAAGATGCAGATTAACCATACCAGTTTTATAGAAAAAGCGGACAAGGCTATGTATTTGAAGAACAATTGGATTGAAGAAGATTCAACCAGAGTTATTAACCATCGTCCGTTCTTTCATATTTACATTCCAAATGTTGAAGGAGAGACTAATGATAGGCCAGGATTTGTTCCACCAACTGGAGAATGGAATTAAGTTCGTTGTTTAATGTTTGTGTGTTTAGTGTTTGTTTGTTAATGTTAAGTGTGTTAAGTATGTTCTTAATGTGATGATTGTTTAGTGATTTTGTTTAAGAATTTTCTCATCCGAGACTATTTGGATTGAGAATTTATATATTTAAAAATGTTTGTAATCATTCATAAATGAATATAAGTGTTTATTTGTGAGAAATTTTGTGTTATTTTGTGTTGAATTGAATTAGTTAAGATTGGTGAAACTTGAGTAAGAGGAGAATTGAAAGGGAAGAAAATATTTATTAAAGAGTTATGAGAGTATGTAGGGTTGGTTGACTTAAGCTAGGAGTGCATTCACTTAAATTGAAAAATTAAAATTTTATGCACTGGCCCCTAAGTGCCAAGACCCTTCGCTTAAGTGCTGCATAAACCGAGAGACGGTTTTCTAAATCTTTTAAAGAGAAGATCACTTAAGAAAGAAATCTTTAAGGAAAAATACTTTTAAAAGATACTGTTAAACAAATAACAGAGATTGATTTTAAAAATAGTTTTCCTTAAAATTTTCTTTTAAAGGAAATCTCTTAAGTTTTAAAATAAGTTTGTTATGGAATTTCATTAGAAGAATAAGATGTTTATACCGAAAAACTTTAAAGATTAATTTTTAGAGAAATATTTTTTTCTTGAAAATTTTAAAGACATTTTATATAATATCTCCTTGACCTTTTTCAAAACTCTTAAAAATTATAAATTAAAAATTTTTTAGTTCATTTAATTAAAATATAAAATCTTTTCATGGTTTGATTTAATTTTGAATGTTTTATATTTTAGAGTACCTTTAATTAAACTTGAAAATAATTTATTTGATGAGAATATTTATATTTTAAAAATATTTTATTTTTAGCACATTTAATTTATTTATATAAAATATTTTTTCAATTTAAAATCACTGAAAATTATTTCTCGGACTCCCTCCCTTCTCACTTAACGCTTAAGGGTCTTAATTTTTTCATGTGCCGCTCATCCATCAATCAAAACCATTCACCATTATCCTATTTATTCACCATTAATCATAACATGTTTAATAAAAGGAGATTAAAAAAACAAGCAATCTCACATGCATAAAGGTAAGGAAAACATGCAATCATACGCCTTCATGCAATTCCATAATTCATCACAGATAATCCACTCACATACTTTACATTTACATTTACATTGTACGAAAGGGAAATAATATTACATAAAACAACATGACATGAATTATCCATAGGGCTTCTTTTAGGTTACATTCTTTTTAGGAACCCCAGAGGCAATTTTATTGCTTAAAATAACAAATAAAAAAAAAACAAAATTAGGTTATTAGGTCCCTCTAAAAAGACAAAAAAAGTACAAACTCGCCCCTAGGGTCCCAACCACCAGGCATACAGCACACTCAAAAAAATCCTCCAAAAGGTATCACCAAAAGAGTATAAAACCCTAAGTATGAAAAATTATGAAGGGAAATAGTGATCTGTAAGGAAATCCAACTATGACAAAATTGAGTATTCTAGCAAACATTGTAGGTATGTAAGAGCATAAACCATCAGCAATGACACAAAGACTTCTGTGAATACAGGGCTCCATCCAACAACCATAAACTTTTCCATTGGACTGACAACAAACAACTAAAGCTCCTTATACAACACATTTAAATTAAATTTGCAAAGAAGGACAAACAAGGCAATACATAGCAACAACATATGCACAGTTAGCCCAGTAATGATAGGATTCAAAGAGAGGCGGTAAGGGTTAACTCTAGACAGCAGCCAAACGAAGGGCATGAAAACATGGGCAATTAACTTAAAGGGACAGCCATAATTATATACACTCCAAAAAATCCAGACTCATTGTGACTGTGTCATAGTTTGTTCTCCAAAAAGCTGTGTTGAAACTGAAAATGTTGCCACAAGGAAAAAAAAAATCAAAGCCAACAAAATAATAAAGACAGTCAAGTAAAATAAGACAGAGCATGCAAATTATCTCTATAACACTGTCATACAATAACCTTCCAAAAAATAGCTTCATAACTGAAGATCATAGTGTAGGAAGCCACATCCCTACCTAGATTGTCTTCATGCTTCTTTTAGGTTACTTAGATCTATATATATACATATTTTAAACACACACACACACACACACATAAATTTTCATATTTTAAATGAACTTATCTTTAGTTTTAATATAAATGAAATGGTAACATGCAACATTTGATTGAAACACATAAACAAAAAGAGAATATGAAGCTACAATAGTAAAGACCTATACATAAATTTCAGTTTAAGCATGAATGGTACAAAGCATTTTCAATTTCATATGGAAACAATTAATTAACATATTAAATCAAAAAACACTAAAAACCTTGTGAAATTCTAATGAAAATATGGATGAATTTCTTATTTTTATATTTTGAGTAAACCAACATGATAATTTTATGGTAAAAACATCATTTATACATGGAATGATTCAATTTATAGAAAAGCCCCATGAAATTTGCATAGAACATGGGTAATTACACAAATTAACATCAAAATAATTTGATAAAAAATAATAAAGAAAAAAATATTATATTTACATATATGGAATATTTTGGTTTAGGCAAATGCATGGAGAATATTTATGGAATTTTGTATGAATACATATAGAAGTTTTACCTAAAGCCTTTAGAATGAGAATTGTTAAAAAAACCTTTAAAATTGATAAGAAAACTTATTAAATTAATGGAAAAAGATTGTACCTTTCCTCTGAAATCAATTGATTAAGTTATTTATCTTAAGTGCTCTTTGAATCCCTTCTTGAAGTTTATGGTTTGCCTTAAAATGATTATAAGAAAAAAATTTAGAAAAGGAAAGAGGAAGTGAAGAATTTTCTTGGGAAATGGAGAGGGGAGAAATTCCCTTGTTATTGTGGCATGAATTGGAGGGACTTGGTGAGTTACAACTAGTTTAGTGGAGAGAATAGTGGGCAGTTTGAGTTTGTGGGGGAAAGGAGTGGTTGAGATGAAGAAAGGAGTTGATAATTTGAATTCAATGGCCAAGATTTAGTACAAATTGATGGATCCACAATATGACCACTTTAACAAATGGGAGAAGATTGTGAGGATTGCTCATGTGTCAAAAAGGGGTGCCTTGATAAAAAATTAAGTCAAAGGTGGAGATCAAATGACAAAGTTGTAATTTAGGCTAAATTTGGACAATGAAAGCAACAAATTTCATAAATTGGCATAGAAAAATGAGAAAATTAAAATTAATATGCTAACTTAAGAGGACAAAATAAGGATTTCAACGGTCTAATTGATTTCAAATACGAAATTGTGTAGCCAAAGTTATGGCCATTTGAAGTTCAAAATTGGTTGGATATGTCATTATGGTGGTTGGGAAGTTGACTTTGATCAAATTGATAAAGGAAAATTCAAGAAATATGATAACCCAATTATTTTTTTGCTAATTCAAGCTCAATAGAGAGATATGACTGGTCAAAGTGGGCCCCATGTAATCAAACTTGACAAAAAAAATTTGTATTGGACTTTATTTGTTTAAATGATGTATTGTAATATTTTAAACAATTTTTATTGAATATTATAGTAAATTTGAAGTCTTTTTGAAGAGGTTTTGGTCAAATTATCCTTTTCTCTCTCCTAGTTATCATTTGTTTAAAAAGTGCCCAAATGTGGTGAAAGTTTAACACAAAAGGAATTATTTCAAAGATATTGATGATATAAACACAACGGTGAAGTCCATTTTAAGAAATAATTATTCGTTGAAAAATTTTAATGTAAGACCATTTTTATGCATATGAACCATAAGTGCATAGCTTTACATAAAATTATTTCAATTGATTATCAGATTGGTTTGCATGGCGTTTAATAGTGATAATAAGATTCATGCAACTTTTAAAATGAAGTTTTTATTTTTACAACAACCTCAGGAGAGAAATTAATAATCCAAGCTTTATTCAAGATTGAGCTCAAGTGAAGTCAACCCAAGCTTTACTAAAGAGAAGAAGGGTTGACTAAAAATGAGGTCAACAAGGGAAAAGAGAGTATGACGAGTGGAAATTGTGGGTGTTTCTTGGAGTGCCCATAAGACTGGTAAAATTACTTCAACCCAATTGTTCTTAGCTCCTTCCAATTTCTTTTTGAGTAAATTCATGATGAATTTGTTAGCCACTTGGACCTGGCCTTTAATTTTTGGATAGTGCACATAGATGAATTTTAAGCATATTTGTTAGCTATTGTAAAACTCTTTTGTCTTATAGCTAATTAATTTTTTCATTATTGATGATGATAACTATCAGTATATCATACCTATAGATGATGCAAGTCCATATAAAATTACAAATAACATCGCTTGTAATTTTGGCTAAGGGTTTGACCTGAATTCCTTTGGAGAAATAGTTAATATTGATGTAGTCGATTTTATTTGTTCTTTTCCTAAGAGAAGAGGATCTAGATGGTTCATTCCCCAGACCACGAAAGTCCAAAAATTTTTTATAGGTTACAATTTATGTGATGGTTGAAGTCGCATGGGAAAAATTTTGGCAATGCTTGTATTTCTTAGATAATTCTTTAACATCTTTCTGAACTGTGAGACAATAGTAGCCCCATATGAAAATTATTAGCTTTTGCCCTTTTGTGACGGACTTCCTGTAGGTTCCCAATTTTCTCTTTTTTTCTGATGCACTCGAAAAAGGTAAAAGTGACAGATCTTTTAAAATCTCTCAATTGACGATCAAATAGTGCACAACTATGATCTTGAACTTACAACGATACTTAGTATATGTCAGGAATATGTTTAAAGACAAATATTGCAGTATGGTATCGATGTAACTATTGGGCTACCATGTTTATACATTTACAACTTTGTCTTCTTCAATTTTTATCAATCTAAAGTGAGAGACCATTTACCGAAGGCTTCTCATCAATAAGGTAGTTAGGTCAGTAAATTAGTTGTCTTCTTGCAAGATAAATTCAATTGGAAATGCTCAAGCTTGCTTCTCCTTATTTTAGCCTTTATCAAGTATTTGGTCATCACCATATTCCTAACATGTTGGTCTAATTTACTAATAACTGAGAGTGTAATTTGACTAGGAGATGGGTTACTCAAATCACTAGTACAAACCTTAGGTCATCAACTAGTGCCTCATACTCCACTTGATCATTTGTGGATGTGAAGATAAGCTGGATTGAGTGACTTAAAATATATCCAACATGGATGTGCAAAAACATGCACACTCCCTTTTGTATGTAGCCTAAAGCTCAATCTATTTAAAAGTATCCAAAGCATATTCATTTATGTGTTGATTTCTTTCTAATGATCTTTCAGAAAAAATCAGCAATGAAGTTGGCAAAAACATGATATTTTATTGATGTTATAGGTATGTAGATCATATGAAATTCACTAAATTCTACTACTCACTTGAATAGTCTTCCTCGATGGCTGGGTTTGAATAACATATAATTCACAGGATGATTAATAATAACAAGCATTGTGTGAGCTTAAAAATAAGCAAGTAATTTTCTCATTGATACAATGACTGTCAGAGTGAGTTTATCTGTTATCATGTAGTTTTATTAAACTCCCTGAGTATTTTTCTCACATAAAATATATGAAATTATTTTTCAACCTCTTCATGAATAAATACCAGATTCATGGCTTTTTTAGCAACTCTTGGGTACGTGGACTACTCTTCTTCTAGCATGGGACTTTGGAGTAGAAGAAGTAATGGTAATAAGCTATTTAGTTGTATGAAGAGCTGATAACATTCCTTAGTGCAAGCGAAGCAGCTAGATTTTTGGTTGATTTGAAAAGAGAGAACAACAGTTCCTAAATTTTGAGATGAATCTATTGAATCTTGCATTATGTCTAGTCAAAACTTACACTCCTTTGAGGTTTGGCGGTGGCATATCCAATATGATTGGGATCTTTTTGGGATTTGGCTTTATTCCTTTGGACATAAGCAAGCATCTAAGGAATTTTCTAGAGCAAGATCCAGAGGTGCAATTCAACGGATGGAGCTTACGGTTGAAATGCCTTAGAACTACAAAAGATTTTTTGAGGTCTTGTATGTGCTGCTACAGTGATTTAATTTTAATGAGAAGATCAATGATAAAGGTTTTCACATTCCTTTCTTTTTTTATTTATAAAAATTACATCAATTAACCTTTGATAGGTTGCTCCAGCATTCTTTAAGCGAAAGGGCATTACAATATAATAAATAGTTCCATCTTTTATGATGAAGGCAGTTTTTTTTCTACACCAACAGAGTTAATCATTATCCGATGATACCTAGAGAAGACATCTAGAGAAATCATGTCCAAATGCCCTACTATTAAATCAATCCACGTATCAATATTCAAAGCTGTATGGTTTTCATTTGGGCAAGTTGTGTTTGGATTGGTGAAGTCAACACACATCCTCAATTTATCAATTACTTTCTTCATAATTACCATATTGACAAGCAAATTAGGGTACTGCAATTCCCATATGAAGTTAGCATTTAGTAACTTTACCACTTTATGTTAAATAGGTTGGGCCAGAATGCTCGTGGTAACTCGTATTTTTTTGCTCGAGGGGTTAGATCCTTGTTTGTTGTATATTTGATGCTAGAAGATGTTGATATCAACACTGAACATTTCATTGAGTGTCCATGTGAATATGTCTCAATGAAATATCAAGATAACAATAAGCTAGTGTTTCTGCTATGTGCCGAAATTGACACTAATTAGAAAATTTCTCCCGGTTTCTTCTTCAGAAACATGCACATATTATGGGACTTCAGTAGGTGCAAAACCATTATCATTATTGTTATCGATCAAAGGGAGATCTTTCGATAATTTTTTTCACAGCTTGTAAATAATAAGTTTGAGACTTGAGTAGGTTTCCCCAAATTGTGTTGATTTGGCCTCTTATCGGGAATTTGGTGAAGACATGGTAAGTGGACGCAATAACCTTGAAAGCATTCAACATTATTTTTTTGAAGAAGGCATTGTACATTTAGCCAGCAACAACGATAATGACATTTAATGTCTTCTATATTGACGTTTTTCTTCCCCCTTCCCCCCACATTACTATGAGGGCTTTCACTCCACAGGTTTCCTTTTTCTATTCGGAGAATCCGAAGAGTAACTTGGAGGTAGGGACAAGCCAGTTAGCCGTTATGCTCATTTTCTCAAAATTTCCTTTGAACAAGACTTTAATAAGGCTTTTGGTGTTAATTAGGATGCCTCAAATTTGGTAAGCCTCAATGATGGCAGTGACTACAATGACTCATGGAAAGGAATTCTCCCAATTAGTAGATTACCTTATGAAAAAATGAGAGGTGGTTGGATTAGTGCAATGTGGTTGGCTAAAGTGGTTAGATAAACTTCTCCTGCCCATATACTTTTTAAATTAAACATTTGTGAGGTCTGAGGTCCATCTTATCCCCCTGAAAGATAGCTAGTAAAATGCCTGTAACATGAACCAGCCTTACAGGAGCAAGTTCTTTGCTAGTATCTTCAGTAGGCACTTTACTTTGCCTTTGGGTGCGAGCTCAGGGACTACAAATTATTTTAGTTTCCTTACCTTGATCAATTCTTTGATCAGGTTATGAGGACATTGACATTCTTCACTGTATTTGTTATGATCTCGATGATATGTGTGGTATCAATTGGGATCACTAGAGTGAGTCCTCGCCTTCATGGACAAAGGCTTCTTAATGAACTTTTTTTTCGATGGCCTCCACGATTTTGACCATAAAAAAACTTAAGAGGTGTGACTTCAGTAAAAGGATGTCCATGTAACTCTTCGCCTCTTTCATGCATTCTTCTGACCATCCTTTCATTACTGTTGCTTCTTTCGTAATGAAAAGAAATTGGTCAAAAAAATTTCAGGGCTTTTGCTTCCCGAAATAACTCTTTGCATTCTGGCAGCCATTGTGAGGCTAGTTTTAAAACTTCTCCCTAAGTTCTCACGATCGGAAGGAACCAAAGTGAGGGTTGTGCTCTTTCGTACATATGTGAAAATTTGTGAGCTCTAATAGAGGAGCAAAATTTTTTGGCTTATGTAAGCTAAGAATTTACCAAAATGATCCCTCACAGAGGACTTGAGCTAGAGCAACAAAGGCGATGATAGGCTCCAGATCATGTACTTCCATTATCTTTGATTGGAAGCGATTACTGAAGCTTCGAGTGCATTTTTTTAGGAGCTTTTCGGATCTTCATAAGAGCTTGACAGTTTTTTTTTTGTAGCTTTGCACACTAGAGAATTGAGCTAGGAACAGATATTTGAACTCTTTAAAAGAAATGATCACCCATACTAGCAAGTGATTGAACCAACATAAAGCTGATTATGTCATCATAAAGAATAAATGACACTTTAACGTATCATTTAATCTGAGTAAGCATATTGCTTACTCGAATGAAGCTAGGTGGTTGGTAGGATCAGATCTTTCCTTGTAAAATTCTAGGGAGAAATCGTAAACTTCCTAGATGTCTTGGCTTTTGATTATTTTCTTAAAAATGTGTTTTCTATCAATCTCCATTCTTATATTTTTCTCATGGCTTCTTCATCTAAATGTTCAGGAGTAAATCTTCTCCTTCTTTTTTTCTTCCTTCTCCAGTCGGCACCGCAACAAGCTCTCCTTCTTTAGGATAGTCAGAAGCATTCCTTTCTACTCATTATCCAAGCATCGGCTAAGAGCCCTTCTTAGTACAACTCTCAGCAAGTTCTGCATAGGGTGCTCTTGTCGTGGTGGATCTTGTCAGCGAGCCATAGATTTTGGCGATCTACTGTACATTTTGGGCTCAATTAAAGAACAAGATCTTGAAGCTTCTATCGCATCATGCATGGCTTTGAAAATTTCATCCCTTAATTAGTTAATCTATTATATAGTGAATTATCTAGTATAATCCATCGTCCTTCTTCCTCTCTACTTATCTAAATAAAATTTATGCTAATATCCGAGTATGAACTTAATGCTCACCATACATTTTGGAATGTTGAATCATTGTAGGAAGTAAGTCCCATATCATTCGTGAGTACATACAATCGAGTGAAGATCTTGCTTTTGTAGAGGAAAGATAGAAGAGAGAGATGGGTGTAAGGCCTGTAAGAGATACATGAGATTATCTTTTGAGTTCGAGCCTCCGATAAGCCGAAATATCAGGCTAGTCAGAGTTTTTTCAGGCTACAAAGTTTTATTAGACAAAGAGATAAAAAGAGAAAAGAGTAGAAAATGAGCTGCCCTCTTTCTTAGCTTGAATTTTATTTTATACAAAGTAAAAAGTAAAAAAATAAATTTACTATTGTACAACTTCAATTCATCGTGTCTTGATGAAAAACACCGTGATGTGAAAGTCAAACAAAACATTTAAATATGAATGATCTGTGTTCTTGCTGGCAATGATGATCATCTGTATTTCTCTAGGCAGGCTATGTTATCTCTGATGGGTGAAAGAGATGAGTTCAATCACTTCGACATGCGAGCATAGTTCAGCCATTTTGGCAAGTGGGCTCATTAATATATATAAAAAATTGTATAAAATTATAATTGCTATAATTGTGTGCACACAGAGGATTAAATACAATTTTTTTCTCTTTTTTTCGTAGACATTTTTCATCAACCAATTTTTTGTCCCGTTATTCAGGCTGATATTTAGAAAACGACGGTCCTTCTCCTTTGAATCAGGTTGACTTTCGTCCGAAATCGCTATATCATCCATGTGAGGCATTTCGTCGAACACGTGGCTGGCTTGCTTTCAACGGACGAGGCATTTCCTTTACAGTTGCATAACAGAAATGAAGAACGCGACCAACGATCAATTCTGGAGTGCGAATGCCGCGCGTGATATATTTAGTCATTGATTTTTTTCTTCTTCGCCCCCTTTAACCCTTCAACTAGCTCTCGCCTCTCTTTGTTTCTCTCCTTCCATCCGAATTTTCTTTCTAAGATTTAAAAGTGATGTATCGAACGGCGAGCGCAACGAGGGTCTCTGATGAGTATTACATGAGCGCCGGGCAAGTTGCATGTCTGAGATCGGCTGCGGGGCTT
The DNA here is from genome assembly GCA_002079205.1 of Phalaenopsis hybrid cultivar. NCBI lineage: Eukaryota > Viridiplantae > Streptophyta > Magnoliopsida > Asparagales > Orchidaceae > Phalaenopsis > Phalaenopsis hybrid cultivar. The sequence goes on from JXCR01148334.1 coordinate 302,946, forward strand.
GATCATCTTCCGATGTACGGTGCCCAGATGGAGATTGCGAAGAAGGAGGCGGCGCATTTGAGGTTCGCGGAGAACATGGTGCACCTCATCCCTGTCGTTATCATCATCTGCGCCACGGTTCTTTGGATGTTCTCCAACCCTAGTACGTTTTTTCTCTTTTTTTATGACTCTTTGGCTTTTAACAATCAAGAAATCAGGATTTCAAAATCTCTTTCGATCCTTGTTTTGAGGATTCATTAGTTGAGATTGTTTCTCCGAGTTGATGAGTATGTATTCAGTATTGATCGAAGGGGTTTTGAATCATATTCATCTTGATAGAAAAACAATAAACAAATAAAAAAAATAATACTGAAAAAGAAGAAGAATCAAATGAAACATTTATGTAATTCCTGAATCAAAAGAATCAAATGAAACATTTATGTAATTCCTGAATCAAGAAGCTATGTGCGTTTGATTGATTTCATTATTAAGAGTTTAAGAAATTTCAGAGCAAGCTAATTTGCCGTTCTAAGTNCAGGATTTCAAAATCTCTTTGGTTTCTTGTTTTGAGGATTCATTAGTTGAGATGGTTTCTCCGAGTCGATGAGTATTTATTCAGTATTTGATCAAAGGGGTTTTGAATCATATTCATCGTCATAGAAAAACAAAAAAAATATAAATAAATAAAACTGAAAAAGAGAAGAAGAATCAAATGAAGCCTTACTGTAATTCCTGAATCAAAAGAATCAAATGAAACATTTATGTAATTCCTGAATCAAGAAGTTATGTGCGTTTGATTGATTTCATTATTAAGAGTTTAAGAAATTTCAGAGCAACCTAATTTGCTGTTTAAGTATTGAATTAATAATCCTGGAAACATTTGATTTTCTTATTTTTTTGTTTTGTTGTAGACATTGAGATGATGAGTAGAGATGATTCCATCCTTGCTAGAATCAAGAACTTGACCATTGATGGTTATAACAATTGGAACAACACAGCCGTGACAGTTGGGATTGAAGATTTGGATCCAATAGATGGGATTGCCACAGAGGATTCTGGAAGAAATATAGACAACAAAAATCAATATAAATAGTTCATTAGGTTATTTTACAGGTCCTGTTTCCCAACTGTTCGTGTCTGTGAAAAGAAATGTGTTCTAAAGAACTTTTTTTATGATCGATACATCTACCTTTCTTCAATGTGTAAGGCTCTCGTTGGGCTGTGATTTTCTATTTATTGCATCTGTTTGTAAAAGCAGATAAAAAATTATTCATTTTTATTGTAGATGATGGATTATTTGTTCAATTTTTGTTTAAAAGAACTGTGTTTGTAGAGCAAGAAAGAACCAATTTTTAGGGAATGTAGAAACTATTTCCACATGCAATTGATGCAAAACAATAATGGTTTTTAATAAAGTAGTGGACCATCCAATATTCCATCCATATGTTCAGAAAACGTGGCTTGCCTTTCAGTTCTAAGCTACGGATGGATGGGATATTTGTAAATTTTTAATTTTTTATATTTACTTAATTTGGGAGAAGGATTAAATATTTTGTCCCATAACCTATAGCAATAATGATTATGCATAAATAGCTTTCCAAGTATTATTAATTTCTTAGAAATTGAAACCTCGTACTTTCTATATGTTTAGACTGCCAGTGGAATTGTAGTGGCTATAACTATTTTTCTTGTTGTGATACAAAGAAAAAATTTGGGCATTTACATAATACCACCAAATTCCTATAAATGTATGTATTGAACGTATGAATTTTATTTTTTGCATTTTTAACATCAAACTCTTTCATATGACATCAAAATTAACACTATTATAAGTTAAAAGCAAATGTAAAATTCACCTTTTTCATGTAGAGGTAAAGTGCTATAAATATAAAAATTGAAGTTTAAATGTTACATTTGTAAATACAAAGGACTGGGTGGCATGTACGTAAATCTAAGCAAAAAAAATGAAAAAAAATTTGGGACTTGTAGGGTTTCCAATAGGTTTCTCATGTTATGGTGGGTGCTATCGAGTCATGGGTGACCCAATAAGGATGGGCCATGGATGAGCCTGGGCTTAGGCTAAGCCCTTCATGACATTTCTCTTCAATTAATTAATTAATTAATTGATTAAGTGAGATGCACAAAAAAATAATCCCATAGTTGTGGTTATTTATGTGGCCATAGGAATGACCATGTGGACTTATTTGGATATTGCCCTATGATCAACTTGTTGATCATATGGTCAATGTGTTGACCATATAGTCCTGGGGTAACCATATAGTCATGCGTTGACCATATGGTGGTTAGGTAGGCCACATGGTCAGGTGTCATCCAATTGGGGTATGATGGTTAATTTTGTCTGTTTTTGGCCCAAAGTAGGGTTTGTCGTCAGTGATTTGACCAGTCTGGGGTGCCACAAAATTTTGGATTCAAAAAGGGCCACTGGGATTTTGATCTGATTTTTAGGGTTTCGAGGCCACTAGTGAAACCAGGGATCAATGTTGATAGATCCCCCCACACCCCCCACCCTCCCCAAAAGGATTTAGCGGTTGGTGGTTACCCTTGAGGCTAACAAGCAAGTTCCTAGGGTCTATGAGGAGATTCCTAGGTTTTTTTATGGATTTAAGTGACCTAGGGCATGTCTTACCCGTAAAGGTCAATTTGGGTTTCCATACCTGGTCAGAACTCTGCTTCAGCCAACCAATAGGTTGAGGGCTTGAAGTTTTTTCTGAAGGGTCCCAAAATGTACAATCCTAGTTTATGACCATTGGTGAGGTAAGTAGAGTGAATACTCACAAATGTGAGGTCAACACTAGTCTAGCATAAGTAGACTGAATAGACTGAATCCTCACAAAACTGAGATGGTAGCTGAATAGAAAATCAACCACAAGTTGAGTGAATCCTCACAAAAGTGAGGGCAACATAAGTAGAGATAATCCTCACAAAAGGATTTGAACAATGGGCAACCGAAGATGACATGGTAGGCAAATAGAAAATCAACCACAACAAAATCTACCATGTATATAAATAACTTCTCACCTTCTCTCTAAGTTACTGGAAGGATGAGGGTTCCCAAAGCTTCTTTCATTTCTTTAGAAATAGAATGTCTTATGCAGGGAAAAAATATAAGATTTGCTCAAACCCTTATTGTAAAAAACTTATTTGAAGATAAAATTCTTTGAGCTCCCCATGACAATTAGTATGCTTCAAATATGGTAGTTTGTGATTAGAGCGGTGACAATGACAACATTGTATAAGGATTGCCCTTCAGTGGTAACTCTATGTCGGTAAATGAGATGGGTGGATGTGAGTAACAGTGTGATATCACGGTGGTTGCACATAATTCACCCCTGTCGGTAGTTCGTTATGTTCTAAGAATGATGTGATCACCCCTGTCGGTAGTTTGTTAAACAACCTAAGAGTCGAGTCTCTCGGTGTGGTGAAGAAGCGTCAGCACTTCAGTGCATTGTTGATATTGAACAGACACATAGTCAACTTGAATGAGGTAATGTGATCAGTGTCGGCGCTATTTTTGGTTGGAGGAGTTGCCCGTAAGAAGCTGTCGGTCACCGGAATCAAAATCCTGTTGCCCGCTTCGGAAGGACATTTTAATTTACATATATATTTAGTTTTAGAAAAATATTAAATCAAACTGACCCCATATTTTTATAGTTTAAATGAAAGAGCACTGTACTTCAAATCATGTATCTATCCCGAATGATAAACACAAAACTTGAGGATGAGGCTCGATCAAATAAACTAAGGAATATATGACATCCGTTTGGTCTGCGAAATTGTATTTGCCGACAAATTCCCCTATTTAATATAAAGGAATAAATAGGGTTTATATTAAGCTGGGAGGATGAGGCTCGATCAAATAAACTAAGGAAAGTATGACGTCCGTTTGGTCTACGAAACCTTGATGAGGTTTGATCAAATAAACTAAGGAAAGTATGACGTCCGTTTGGTCTGCGAAACCTTTGTATTTGCCAACAAGTTCCCTTATTTAATATAAAGGATTAAATAGGGTTTATATTAAGTTGGGTTCAGACATGACCAAATAAACTAAGGAAAGTATGACGTCCGTTTGGTCTGTGAAACCTTTGTATTTGCCGACAAGTTCTCCTATTTAATATAAAGAATCAAATAGGATTTATATTAAGCTGCGTTCGAGAAAAGCTTCCTATAAGGGCAAGCCCCTATAGTTAATTACGTCTTAAATGACCAAAGTCACTTAAGAAAACTCTCGATAAAAATCAAGAAATATTATCTTCAAAGAATTTCAAAGGGTAGGACTCTTCAACGAAATCGGACGTAGATGTGTGAAAGGGGACTAGTTCAAATTTGGAACATTTTTATTGTAGAATAAATTTCAAAGGGTAGGACTTTTCAATGAGAGCAGACGTAGAGGTGTGAAAGAGGATTGGTTCAAATCTGGAAACATTTTGTTGTAGAGCCCAAATGAGGAAGAATTAGGGGATGTCATGGATCCAAAGGAGAACTCCGGTGACTTCCCAAGCTATCCTAATGTTTGGCTTCATTTATGAGGAGAAATATTTAGGTGTTTCATCCTGTTAATTTTTTTAGTTAGGGCTTACTTTCATGTGAAACGATCACACAAATAGCCTGAAGATGTGAGGATTTAGGTCGTGACGGACGACAACCTCGGAATCCTAAGATGACTTAGGGCTTATATTGTATAGCAAGGCTATACGAAGGCCTAAAGAAAAGATGAGGATTTACGTTGCATAAGCATGAAACCTCAAAGTCATATAGTTTTGTTATTTAAGTCTAAGGAAGGAAGATTGGTTTAGCTAGGGAAGACAGTTTTTGTTGTTGATAATGGTCGTGCTGCCCACCATGCTGGCTCCAAGCTCTTTGCCGTGACAAGTTTGAGTTTTCTAGTGTGTCAAGTTATAATGTCAAATCAGGTGGCTCTGTGATTGAAGTTCTTTAAATTTTATGGGGACATGTTAAAGTTGATTAGAGCGACACCGGTTAAGATTCTATGGTTCCCTCGTTCCGACACCACTATTTTCTATTGGATTCACTTAGTCCAAATGAATTTATTAAACTCAACTTAATGTGTTTCATAATTTCATTTAGACCATGAGAAGCCTCGTTAGCAACGGTAGATTACCTCCTCCGAGGGATTCCCGATCCTCCGAAAGAGACATCTTAATTTAGTTGCAATTGTAGTTTTGTGTGATATTTGTGATTAAATTTTTAGTTGTTTTATATTTTGAATGTTGTGGCGGTAAATTTTATCTTGGTTGATTTTAGTTTTAGTTTTGTTTTTGGTTTTGGTTTTGTGGCTATCCTAATAGTTTTAGTTTTCATGCAGGGTGACATCGTTGTTTAACATGCAAATTTGCAGGTATATAAAAGTACAGTATGAAAGTACAAGAAAGACAATGCTAAAAATTGTAAAAGTGTACCTGACGAGTCTTCTCGTTCCACCACCTGAAACTCAAAAAGTATGTTAAGGCAGTTTATATGAAACAGGGAGGTAAAATTTTGACAACCTATCTAACCCTAGGTCATATCTTGGTGGGTCCTTAGGAGTTTAAATAAGGATGATATTGTCAAGCAAAATATATTAAGTTTAGTAGATCTCCGAGGTATCCAACAAATCTAGAGAAAGAAGCAGGTCCGTGCTACTCTCTCACTGCCTGGTGGAAAATCCCAAGTTCTTTTAAACTTATTATGTTGCTTAATAATTCATCTTATAAACACCTTAATGCTCAATGAACAATGATGTATCAAATGTCCCTGAGAGTAAGGTAATTATCATTTGTAATTTAATCTTTGCTTCTTGCGGCTGGCGTTCCTGCGTTGCGTCCTTCGAGGCGAAGCACCTGGCAGTCATTCGTTATTGGCGGCTACTAAGCCTCCAGTCGGTGTAGCTACCATCGGATCTTGCTCTATTAACACGTTCTTGCCTTTGTGTGATGCATTATCTTTGGCGGTCACCCTCAGCAGTGAAGGCAATCCCTCTTTCTCTCTGCAGCTGACTACATTCATGAGAGGACCTTCGTAGTCCATGTCAACTGGGTTAAAATCCATATTGAAGTCTATGGTACCGCCTTGCTGCACCATCTCCTCATTTAGTGCGAGGCTCCAACCATCCGTGAAAGCAAAGATCAGCCACTGTCCCGACGTTCTTTTGCAAACGACATGAAAAATGTCAGTTGGTATAAACTTGGCATGAACAAGAACAAAAAAAAGTATTTATTGAAGTGAATTTTAGCTTATTTTAGTGAAATGAATTGCTTATTTATGTATGAATTTTGTTTAAATTTTTGTGGAACATTATACTCAAAAGTGGAAAGGAGAAAATTTGAAGTTTAAAAATTTTTCTCAAAATTTTCATTATATTGAGGTTAGTTACAAAATTTGGACCCGGTCATAAACATTTGGCCCCATAGATAACCCCAAAAAATATCAAAGTTTCAAAGTTTCAAAGCAAGTGAAGGCAAGCGGCATCAGGTTGTGTAATAGGTTCTCACCATTTATTGGTAACATGGGTCTTTCGCCTTGGAAGTCCACTAACTTGTAAGCTCCTTCTGTGTAGAACTTTTCAACGACAAATGGTCCCTCAAAGTTCGCTCAAATTTTCCACCTATTTTGCGGCGTGCAAGAATAGACCTTTTGAGCACAAGTACGAGGTCACCAACTTTGAATGTCCTTGGGCAGACAAATTTGTCATGGGCTTGTACCATCTTTGCCTGGTAAAGCTCCAATTGTTATTGTGCTTCTAATCGCTTTCCATCAAGATTTTCCAGTTCTTCAAGTCTGAGTTTTGCACTTTCTCCTTTTGTAAGTTGGTTGACAACAACAACTCTAAGAGATGGTGTCTGGACTTCTAGCGGTAGCACGGCCTCAGACCCGTACACGAGCATATAGGGTGTACACTAATTGGGAGCCTTGAAAGTTGTCCGGTAGGCCCACAAGGCTTCTAATAGTTTGTTGTGCCAATCCCTTTTGTTTTCGTTGAGTGTTTTCTTTAAAATCTGTACCAATGTTTTGTTGAAGGCTTCAGCCAAACTATTTTCTCTAGGATAGTAAATTGTAGAGTATCTTCAATCTATCCCATGTCTTTTGACAAAATTGTTGATCTTTGTGCTTCTGAAAGCTATCCTATTGTCACAAATTATTCTTCGCGGTGCTCCAAAACAGTAGAAAATTTGTCTTTTGAAAATTTGAAGGACGTGTTGTGCCGTAACCTCACGTAACGGTACTGCCTCTGCTCATTTGGAGAATTAATCTGTAGCGGCAAGTATAAACTTGTGTCCTTTAGAAGATGGAGGGTCTAACGGACCTGTTATGTTCGTGCCCCAACACTAGAATAGCCACGAGGCAACAATTGAGTGTAGCACATTCAGAGGCTTGTGTAAGACCACCCCATGCACTTGACATTGGTGACATTTTCTGGCTGTATCCATGCAGTCGGACATCATTGCTAGCCAATAATACCCGAGTCTTTTGATCTTCATTTTTATTTTTGGCCTTGACTGGTGAGCACCACACAATCCGACATGTACCTCTTTGACAATATTTTTTTCTTCGGCTCTGCTCAAATACCGTAGCCACATCTGGTCGAATGATCTTCTGTAGAGAACGTTTCCAATCAGAGCGTAAGGCATGGCCCTCCTTGTGATGTAGTGTGCTTCAGACTTGTCTTCTGGTAGCTTTCCAGTATGCAAATATTCTATTAATAGCTTGTGTCAATCTTCACTGATGTATGCAATTGTATTTATTATTTCTTCTTTTCCAAGCTCGTGTAGAGTTTCAAGATCGATCTGAGACAAAACTTATTTTCCTTGCACTGTGATTTAAATGGAATCCTTCGGGGGACATGCCATTTCCTTAGCAAGTTTTGCTAGAGAGTCGGCATGGGCATTATCTCCCCTAGAAATCTGGTAGAAAGTCACATCGAGAATCTGTTCCAAGAGCTTCATCGTGTACTGATGGTATTATGCTAATCTTGGTATCAAAATTCTGTATTGTCTAGCGATTTGCTGGATGACGAGTTGGGAGTCGCCATAGATGGCAATGTTTGTTATATTCATTGAGATTGTCATTCCCAATCCGGTGATTAAAGCTTCATATTCTGCTTCATCAATCCGGTGATTAAAGATTCATATTCTGCTTCATTGTTGGTGCACGGCTCCGTCAAGTGGTATGAGAACCTCAACATACCCTTATCTGGCGTGATAAAGATCAAACTAATCCTTGCTTTGCCTGGTATAACTGTGCCTGATCCTTTGTCTTTTTTAGCTGACGAAGCGCCATCGAAGTACATCTCCCAACGTTGCAAACTAGAGAATTCCATTTGTAGTACTTGCTTGTCTGGTAACTCATCGTTGAGAGAGGACTCAACTGGCAGTGGGTGTGCATCGAGAAAGTCTGCTAGTATCTGTCCCTTGATAGCACGGAGGGGAACATAATTTATATCAAATTGCAATAAGATCATTGACCATCTTGCTAAACGTCCGGAGAGTGTTGGCCGGGTCATCAAATATTGCAATGGATTAACTTTCGAGATTAGGGTAATCTTATGAGAAAGATTACAATGTCTAAGCTTTTGAGCGACAAAAACTATCGCCAGACAATGCTTCTCAATAGGTGGATACCTTATCTCTGTTGGTATTAGGCGACGACTCAAGTAGTAGAGTGCATTTTCTTTACCCTCATCATTGACTTGGGCTAAGAGAGCTCTAAGAGAGTCATCTAAGGTCGCGGTATAAAGTATCAACGGTTTCCCTAGGATAGGGGCTGCCAAGACAGGAGGTGTCATTAAATATTGTTTAGCGTCCTCGAAGGCCCGCTGACATTTCTCTTCCCAAATAAATTTGGCTTCCTTTTTAATTAATGTCAAGAAAGGCTGACACCTACCTGAGAGATTAGAAATAAAGCGCCTCAGATATTCCAACTTTCCCTGGAAGGAACGTAGTTGTTTCAAGGTTTTAGGAGGAGGCATTTTTAAGATATATTTAATTTTATCTGGGTCGATCTCGATTCCCCGATGACGGACAACGAATCCCAAAAATTTCGCGGATGTAACGCCGAAGGCGCACTTTAAGGGATTCATTTTAAGGTCACATCATCGTAACCGTTCAAACATGATCCTCAAATTATACAAATAATTAATTTTTCATTTACTTTTGATGACTAAATCATCCACATAGTATTTTACTTGGTTGTGAATGAGGTTGTCAAAAATTTTCGTCATTGTGCGTTGATATGTTGCTCCGACGTTCTTTAGGCCGAACGACATCACTGTGTAGCAGAAAATTCCAATCAGTGTTCTGAAGGTTGTAAGGGCTGCATCCTCGGGAGCCATCTTGATTTGGTTATATCCCGACAATCCGTCCATGAAGGAGAAAATTTCATGTGTTGAAGAGATATCCACCATCATCTCTGGTATGGGTAGTGGAAATTTGTCTTTTCGACATGCCTTGTTCAAATCTCTAAAGTCGACATAAACACGGATCTGTCCATTTATCTTTTTAACATGTACAATGTTTTCTAACCACGTGGGGTATTGTTCTTCTTTCACAAAGTTGGCATCTATTAATTTCTTCACCTCGGCGATGACTTGTTGTTCTATTCCGAGGCGCATTCTCCTGGGAGCTTATTTTACTGGGGTTATATTCTTGTCCATCCCGAGTTTATGAAGTTTATTCTGAAGGGTCCCAAAATATACAATCCTAGTTTATGACCATCGGTGAGGTAAGTAGAGTGAATACTCTCAAATGTGAGGTCAACACTAGTCTAGCATAAGTAGAGTGAATAGACTGAATCGTCACAAAACTGAGATGGTAGCTGATTAGAAAATCAACCACAAGTAGAATGAATCCTCACAAAAGTGAGGTCAACATAAGTAGAGATAATCCTTACAAAAGGATTTGAATAATGAGCGACCGAAGATGACATGGTAGGCAAATAGAAAATCAACCACAAGAAAACCTACCATGTATATAAATAACTTCTCACCTTCTCTCCAAGTGACTGGAAGGATGAGGGTTCTAAAAGCTTCTTTCATTTCTCTAGAAAACCCATAGAATGTCTTAGGCATGGAAAAAATATAAGATTTGCTCAAACCCTTCTTATTAAAAACTTATTTGAAGATAATATTCTTTGAGCTCCCCATGACAATTAGTATGCTTCAAATATGATAGTTTGTGATTATGGCGGTGAAAATGATAACATTGTATAATGATTGCCCTTCAGTGGTAAGTCTATGTCAGTAAATGAGATGGGTGGATGTGAGTAACAGTGTGATATCACAGTGGTTGCACATAATTCACACCTGTCGGTAGTTTGTTATGTTTTAAGAATGATGTGGTCACCCCTGTCGGTAGTTTGTTAAACAACCTAAGAGTCGAGTCTCTCGGTGTGGTGAAGAAGAGTCAACATTTCAGTGTATTATTGCTATTGAGCAGACACATAGTCAACTTGAAGGAGGTAATGTGATCAGTGTCGGCGCTATTTTTGGTTGGAGGAGTTGCCCGTAAGAAGCTGTCGGTCACCGGAATCGAAATCCCGTCGCCCGCTTCGGAAGGGCTGTTTAATTTACTTATATATTTAGTTTTAGAAAAATATGAAATCAAACTAACCCCATATTTTTCATAGTTTAAATGAAAGGCATTGTACCTCAAATCCTGTATCTATCCCAAAGGATAAACACAAGACTTGAGGATGAGGCTGTTTAAATGAAAGAGCGTTGTACCTCAAATCTTGTATCTATCCCAAAGGATAAACACAAGACTTGAGGATGAGGCTCGATAAAAAAAACTAAGGAAAGTATGACGTCTGTTTGGTCTGCGAAACCTTTGTATTTTCCCACAAGTTCCTAGCATTGTACTTCAAATCCTATATCTATCCCGAAGGATAAACACAAGACTTGAGGATGAGGCTCGATCAAATAGGATCCTGTATCTATCCCAAAGGATAAACACAAGACTTGAGGATGAGGCTCGATCAAATAAACTCCTATATCTATCCCGAAGGATAAACACAAGACTTGAGGATGAGGCTCGATCAAATAAACTAAGAATATATGACATCTGTTTGGACTGCGAAACCTTTGTATTTGCCGACAAGTTCCCTTATTTAATATAAAGAATTAAATATGGTTTATATTAAGCTGGGTTTGAGAAAAGCTTCCTATAAGGGCAAGCACCTATAATTAATTACGTATTAAATGACCAAAGCCACTTAAGAAGACTCTCGATAAAAATCAGAAATTATTATCTTCAAGGAATTTCAAAGGGTAGGACTTTTCAATGAGATCAGACGTAGAAGTGTGAAAGGGGATTGGTTCAAATCTGGAAACATTTTGTTGTAGAGCCCAAAGGAGCAAGAAATAGGGGATGTCATGGATCCAAAGGAGAACCCTGATGACTTCCCAAACTATCATAATGTTTGGCTTCATTTCTGAGGAGAAATATTTAGGTGTTTCATCATGTCAATTTTATTAGTTAGGGCTTACTTTCATGTGAAACGATCACATAAATAGCCTGAAAGATGTGAGGATTTAGGTCGTGACGGACGATAACCTCGAAACCCTAAGACGAGTTAGGGCTTTTATTGTATAACAAGGCTATACGAAGGCCTAAAGATAAGATGAGGATTTACATTGCATAAGCAAGAAACCTCAAAGTCCTATTATTTTGTTGTTTAAGTCTAAGGAAGAAACATTTGTTTAGCTGGGGAAGACATGTTTTGCTGTTGAAGATGGTCGTGCTGCCCACAATGCTAGCTCCAAGCTCCTTGCCGTGATGAGTTTGAGTTTTCTAGTCGGTCAAGTTATAATGTCAAATCAGCTGGCACTATGTTTAAATTTTTTAAATTTTATGGAGGCATGTTAATATTGATTAGAGCAATACTGATTAGGATCCTACGGTTCCCTCGTTCCGACACCACTATTTTCTATTAGATTCACTTAGTCCAAATCAAATTAATGAGTTTCATAATTTCATTTAGACCGTGGGAAGCCTCGTTAGCAACCGTAGGTTACCTCCTCTNGCTGTTTAATTTACTTATATATTTAGTTTTAGAAAAATATGAAATCAAACTAACCCCATATTTTTCATAGTTTAAATGAAAGGCATTGTACCTCAAATCCTGTATCTATCCCAAAGGATAAACACAAGACTTGAGGATGAGGCTCGATCAAATAAACTAAAGAATATATGACATCTGTTTGGACTGCGANAGTGGCTATCCTGATAGTTTTAGATTTCATGCAGGGTGGCATCGTTATTTAGCATACAAATTTGCAGGTATATAAAAGTACAGTATGAAAGTACAAGAAAGACAACGCTAAAAACTGTAAAAGCGTACCTGGCGAGTATTCTTGTTCCACCATCTGAAACTCAAAAAGTATGTTAAGGCAGTTTAAATGAAACAGGGAGATAAAATTTTGATGACATATCTAACCCTAGGTCATATCTTGGTGGGTCCTTAGGAGTTTAATTAAGAATGATGTTGCCAAGCAAAATATATTAAGTTTAGTAGATTTCCGAGGTATCCAATAGATCTAGAGAAAGAAGCAGGTCCGTGCTACTCTCTCGCTGCCTGGTGAAAAATCCCGAGTTCTTTTAAACTTGTTATGTTGCTTAATAATTCATCATATAAATACCTTAATGGTCAATGAACATTGATGTATGAAATATCCCTCATAGTAAGGTAATTATCATTTGTAATTTAATTTTGAAGATTAAGTGGGTGAAGACCCTTAAGGCGGCTTATTGGAACACTTATCTAAAGTTTGGTCCTAATTAGGCTTGTAGTGTTTGAAAAACATCTTAGTTTTAATTGATATTTACTCTTCTAATCCTCGTTTAAATAAACCTTGATTTAGCCTAAGTCACCCTTAAGACCTATGTGAGTGTCTTAGTTAGTTTTGAAAAGGTTAAGCTTTAGGTGGTCATGATTCATGATTTGAATTTGAAAATCAAAATAGGGGTATTAAATTGATTAATTATTGACTTCAAAAGCCATACCCCTAAGTCCTGGGCTCGTTTGTTTTAATAAACTTCCAAATTTTAATAATTTAGAAATTTATTAACTTATCTTTTCAATTAAGAAAGGTTGGTTTCTACCAATTAACCCCTTGTGTTTCAAACCTCAAATAAATTGATTAAGATCAGAGGTTACCCATCTATCAATTAACCCCTTGTGTTTCAAACATCCCAAAAAATTGATTAAGATCAGAGGTTGCCCATTTCCCTCCTTGAATTAAGTCTAAATGTTAATTAAGGCTTAAGATAAGAGGTTGCCCATTTTCCTCCTTGAATTAAGCCTAAATGTTAATTAAGGCTAAATTTCCAAAATTACACATTTGCCCCTAAGGCCTTGAATTAATCCTAAATGTTAATTAAGGCAAAATTTCCAAAATTACACATTTGCCCCTAAGGCTCTTTACCACTTCATAATTTGTCAAATTCAATTCAAATGACTTTGAAATTTTTATCCTACCTCATTCATCGTCAATTAAGACATCAGAGGAGAAAATGTGATTTTTCAGAATTTAATTTATTTCACATAATTATACAATTAAGACATCATAGAAGAAAATGTGATTTTTCAAAATTTAATTTAATTTATATAATTATTTAAGACATCAGAGAAGAAAATGTGATTTTTTAAAATTTAATTTAATCTATATAATTATTTTCATGCAATCAAATTCAATTCAAATGACTTTGAAATTTTTATCCTACCTCATTCATGGGTCAATTAAGATAGAGGAGAAAATGTGATCTTTCAAAATTTAATTTAATTTATATAATTTTTTTAATGCAAAAAAAGAAAATGTGATTTTTCAAAATTTAATTTAATTTATATAATTAATTTTATGCAAAAATAGGATAATTTCTCAAAATTTAATTTATTTTATATAATTATTTTCATGCAAAAACAGGATTTTTCAAAGAAAATTCCTGAAAATTTAATTTTATTTATATAATTATTTTCATGCAAAAATAGGATTTTTCTAAGAAAATTTCTAACTTGACCAAGGTAAATACTAATCCCTTGAAATTTTTATTGGAGGTAGACCTAGACTAGAAAAGCCTTTGGACCAAATTTCATGATTTTTTGAATTTTATTTGAATTTTAAAAATAATTTGAAGTTCTGGGGTATGTATTAAATATAAATATTTTAAATAAATAAAATTAAGTTTTATATTTTTTTAAAATATCTCTGAGGTCAAAAAACTCAGAGGAGAAAATTTAATATTTTTTTTGAGTTTTATTTGATTTATTGGAATTATTCTTAGTGAAAACCCATTTTAGCATTTTAAAATTATTTTAGAAAATAAAAAAAAAATATTCTAATTATTCCTAAGTGCTTAGGAAGTAATTTAGAACATTTCCATGAGTTTTATTATTTTTGTGATTTTTATGGATTTTTAATTATTTAAATAATTAAAATAGGCCAAAAATTAAGTTTTTATTTTAAATATTATTTTATTTTTATAAAATATCCTAAAAAGGCAAGTTTTTATTTTAATACTTTATTTTTTTTTAGAAAACACCCCTGATCACAGAGAACTCAAAAAATAAGTTTTATAAATTTTTTAGTTATATTTTGATTTTTTTAAAAAATCATTTAAGTGCTAAAATGATATTTATCTTTAAAAATCAACTTAAGTTACCAAATGAACTCAAAATGCTTTGGAATTTTTATGGTGAGTTCTCTGGATCCTAAACAATAGTGGAGATCAAAAATCAAAACATTTTTTTGTTTATATTTTCCAAAATTAATTATCTTAGTGATTTAGGGTTTGTAAAGATTAGGTGTATTTTGAATGACTTGGCTCTTGAGAAATTTTTTTAGAGGCTCTCTGGTCATCATAAACCTTCCAAAATTTTCTTAAAATTTTCTAAGCAACATGCTAATTTTCATGATCATCTTAAGAAAATAATGCTCATAAACTTGAAAAATATAATTCTCCATCAAGGGACCTCCTCTAATTTTTGAAAAATCAGGGAATGTTCCCTAAGATAGAAGCAACAACATGCTAAAATTTCAAGCCATAGTGTGATTACTACATGCATGGAGAATCAAAACATCCAAATTAGTGTTTAATTAATTAAAAAGAAAATATGTATCGAATGACTCCAAATCATTTCCACATTATTCTCCTCTGTTCACTGAGCAAGAGGGTATTTTTATTTTATTTTTGTGATTTTTGTACACCAAGATATAGATTTTTGAAGTTAAGGGTCATTTTTTGAATTTTTTTTAATTCCCTATTTATCTATTTAAATAAAGCTAGGGATCATTTTCTAATTTTTTAAATACCTATCTATCTATTCAAACACGCGACACCACATCAACCTACGGCAGCTCCGAAGCTCCACGCGGTGCGCTCCCATTTGACGCCATTATCAACCTAAGTGTTGAATCGGCCCGCGTTTATGTTCCGAAGCGCTGTCCGGCTTGATCTCGACCGTCCATCTGATACATGCCCGATCGAATGGCGCTCCGTCATCATTCCCGATAACCTAGCCCGAGAATCGTCCACCTTCTAGCCTTAAGATCTCACTCAATTCTTAACCAAATTAGATGGAATTTTCATAAAATGCTTGTCTAGACTAGAGGAACATATCCATATGGTTATGATGCCAACAAATTAACTCTAAGCAAATGGAGAATCAAAAGAAGCTCGGGAGGGGGAGAGATTTTATACCTTTGCTCTGAGAAGTTAAGCTTCAATCAGAGAGTCTTTGCACGTTTTTTTGATCCAAGGAGGCTAGGGATTGAGTCTTTGATCTTGGTGTAAGGCCTTGGTATGATTTTGATCACGGCCGGAATTGGGTATTGGTCTAGAGCTATGGTAGAGGCATTGTGAGAGGGGAATTTGATGGGGCTTAAACTTATTTCACAGCTGTGAAGGTGTGGGTGAAGTTAATTTGAGATTGGTAGACTGTGGGAGTGTATTGGGCTCTGTCCTAATTTCCAGCAAGATTTCGAGCTCAAAATTGAACTTCGGCAGTGGAAATTGGTAAGGGAAAACATTTGGAATGCACTGAGGGGATCTTAGGGAAGCTCTGTGGTCAGTTAGGGAGGTCTCTCTAAGAAATTTTTAGCACACCCTTTCCATGGCCGTGGGAGGTGCTTTTTATATAAATGGCTAAGGGGTGGCTGTCATGGCCAATTAGGGGGTGCGTTGTGCTTCTTAGGTGGAGGGCAGAGGAGCTCCACAACTTAATTTGGTTGAGCTCACCTCTAGGTTTGATTTCGATGAAGTTCCATGGGGGTGGCTCTCATTTTTGAGCTCCTCCGATGGTCGGCCATGGCAATGGGAGGTGGCTAGGTGCTCAGGACATCCAGGGGAATCTGTCAAAGCAATTTAATGCAATGGGGTTTAATTTTGGTTAGGGTATCTTAAGCATGTGTATTTTTGGAAATAAGATCCCTTAATTTGGGGCACTTTTGGTCCATGGCTCATCTAGCTTGGGTTAGATGGATTTTGGTTCAATCTTAGGGTCTAACCAATGGCTGAGGTGGAGTTAATTTGATTGCTTTAAGGTGGTTTGGTCATGTTTAAATACATGGGCTCAATGTGAGTTGAAGTAATCAAAGCTTGGGTTTGGGCTAGGTTAGCCATGTCAATTAACCCAATTCATTGATCAAAATTGTATAGATGATTGTTATTAAGATTTTTGGTGAAGGGTTGAAGTGATCTTGAGTTCAATTGGTAGGTCAATTTTAGGGATTTTTGAAATTTGGCCAATTTGTGCATGTTAGGATAGACATGAGTCTAGATTGGGCTAGCCTTGCGCTAAGTCCAAATTGAATGGTTCAAATGATCAATGGAGATGTTTTGAAGATTTTTCATGAAGGGATGGAGTGAAAATTTTGGGGTTAATACCCTCAATTTGGTGAGATTTTGAGACATGGTCAATTTGGAGTAAATTTGGGGCTTTTTGGACTTAGTCTGAAATCAAATGAAATTGAGTCCTCACCAAAGCCAATTGAAGGTCAAGTTTGATGTATGGGGATGTTATGAAGGTTTTTTCAACACAAATTGTGGCCAATTGAGTGAGCTATGGCTTGTAGTTCAATTTGGTGGAACCAAGTCATGGGGCCAAAATTGGGGTTTTGACCTATATCAAAATTGGGTTCAAATTATGAACTAATTGAGCTTGAATTTGGTCTAGATTGGTCACATCAAGGGTTAATTTAAGTTTAGAATTGAAATTGGGGTAAATTGAGACCAATTTGATAGACATTTGGAGTGATTTGGGGAAAATATGGGCTTTTAAAGGGCAATTTGCGGGTTTTGATCAAAGATGGTTTAATTGGCCAAATTTGGTCATGTAGTAGTTCAAGAAAATAAAATTGGGAATATTTAGGAGGTTTTGGAGATTTTTGAGATTTTTTGGAATTTTGGGATAAGGAGGGGTATTTTGGTAATTTGGCCACTTTTGGTGATTTTGGATAGTTTGGGTGTTTTCAAGGTGTTTGAAATGATTTTTGAACCAAATTGGGTATTTTGGGTAAATTTGGAAATTTTGGCTAAACTTGGGGTTCCAAAGGTATTTAGGTAATTTGGGGGAATTTAGGGGCAAAATGATAGGTTGGGTATCTTGGTAGAGTTAGAGTGCTAACCACCGTCAATAAGTGATGGACCAATGTAAACCCCATTTTGGGTCCTCTATGTAGTGGTCTCAGCTAAACCCTGGCCTAGGGCTAATCAGTTTAGGAGACCACCTACATGAGTCTCCCAAAAGTATCAAGGGACCAAAGCTTAGAAGTTCTGGGTTTAGGGTAGTGAGTGATTGTGAATGTAAGTGATTGCAAGTGAGTGCCTTAGCCCTATACCAACACCCAGGGTCAACCCTAAGGTCCAGTAGTCCTAAGGGTGACTCATCTTGAGTTCCCCTATAATGACCCCACCTACTAAGTGTCGAGGTTAGGACCAATGTGTGGAACTTCAAGTTGAGTAGAGAAGAGTTTAGAATTTCTAATGGTGAGTAACCCTAAGGTCCAGCAGTCCTAAAGGTGACTCATCTTGAGTTTCCCCCATAGTGACCCCACCTACTAAGTGCTAGAGTTTGACCAATATGTGGAGCTTCAAGTTGAGTAGAGAAGAGTTTGGAATTTCTAATTGTGAGGGCTCCTTGTCTAGTTTTCTAAGAATAATAAATAGGAAAGTCCTATGGCTACACCTTAGGTTACTGAAGAGGAAAAACTAAACCTCAACCAAAAGTGAGGTCAACAATCAGTTGAGTCTATTTGCCCCTTATAAGACTAAAGTGTGTGAATCTTGAACCATTATGGTGGCTCAACATTGGAGATTTGTCGAAAGAATGTATACTTTAACTAGCATGGTGGGTCAGCACACCTGTTATGGTATCTTTCGATCAGTGTCAACTTAGCACTATCAAGATATTGGGTTACGTCCTTGCTTTCCAATACTGAGGGGGCCTCTTTTGTTAATAGTTTTTTAGACATCCTGTTGGGGTTGCTACTCCAGATACCAATCTAAGGCACCTCTATTACTTTCTAGCACCTTATCTTTCAAATTTCGGATCAACTGGGCTACATATTCTCTAGTGCATTCCATATTGTCATTAGTCTCCCTATTGTGAGGTCCTTTTCCATGCATGACTCCTTTTCTTATTTTTGGCATAATCCATGCTCAGGATGTTGAATCCGAGATTGTCTGCAAATCATAACTTAGGATTAGAGCGTGGAGTAAGGAGAGATAGAGAGGGAGAGATAAAGAGGGAGAGATAAAGAGGGAGAGCAATGATTAATAATGTCACCTTCATAAAAGAGCTGAACACGAAAAACTCATTGTTTGCTCGTGTTCAACTCGTTTTAGCTCAAAATTAAAAAGATATATACTTATTTATATAATAATATATTACATATATTATTTTTATAATAATATATTATATATATTTATATATAAGTTTAAATCATAACATCTCTTGTGGTAATGTTGTTAGTGTCTTCTTTTGTATACATTTGGTCCAGGTTTGAATCCCACACTTTACGTCTATTTTTTTCAATTTAATTTTTCCAAGCAAATTTTGAGCCGTATATGAGCCGAACACGAACACGAATATTTAAATTCAGCCGAACACGAACAAACTATTCACGAGCCAATTTTGAATTCGAACACGAGCTATTTCGAACGAGCCGAACACGAGCTCACTCAAGCTCGACTCGTTTACAACCCTAGATGTGGACAGAATGGCATATTTGAAACGTAAAAGGGGTGTGCGGATGCTCATTCGATTCGTCCAGTTACTGCATCTACACTGGAAAATAACATGTGTTTTTTTCTCCACATCATCTAAAATTTTATACAAAATAAAATAATTATAAATCCAAATTTTAGATATTTCAAACAAATCACCCTAAACCTATGCCAGTTTCATTTTAGTTTGTGTCACAAGATTAACTTCATTTAAAAGTAAATCTAAGATGTTGATTTCTTTTTGGGATTAGAATTTGCTCTAAAATTAGTATAATCTGAGATTATGTGGAATCCTTTTGATTTTAAGATCTAGAGATGGATTTGCATAGAACTCCTTTTCAAACAATCCTGCAGTCAATGCTTTGCGATTAGTTTCTTTTTTTCAATAGAACAACAAATTGTTAGCTCAACTTTTTATTAAAAAAAAAACATTCTTAGTGTGAAATCGGAGAGTTAATATCTTCTTTTCACTATTTTCTTATTCAAATGCTGTAGTCAAAAGGAGAGGGAAGGATCAAAGTAATAAGCTTGTAGTTCTTTCTATATGCTCTTTTTTTTTCTTCTTTTTGTTAGGGGTGTATTTGTATTTCATGGTAATTTGGAAAATTTCAAGCAAGCGCTTTTTCTGGGGAAGATCGAATCTTTCATTCTTTTTGCACTTTTTATTGTTTCATTGATATCTTCTTTTTGCACTATTTTGAATTTCCCTTCTCAAAGTCATCTTGATTGGTTTTAGCATATGGTTTTAATGCAGATGAGAGATTCTATGCTTGAATGCTCTTGTTATGAGTTCTCTATTTGTGAAGTTTTTGTTAATAGCTTAACATTCATCACATGTGACTATGATGAGAGGTGAACGAAGTTGAAGATCTATCCCATTATGGAATGGGTATTTTAAAATGTTTGGAACTCTTTTTTTTACAATGGAGTTATAGAGTTAGCTCACCTTTTTTTCAATAACTTGGTTTGATTTTAAATGAGTTCTTCTGTTGGTTTATTTGGAGAGGATTTTGAGAACGATAAAAATAGATGTTGTTGCCAAAAAGTTAAGATTACACAGGTACTAAGTTTGCACCATTGATCTTGTAATTTCTTTTTTGTTTGTTTATTTATATTCGTGATTGTTATATAATTATGTAAATTTTTGCTTGTGTTTCTCAATTGAAACCTTTTTACATGATACTTTCACCATGATGAACTGAGCAATAATTTAGCACAACCTCTTGAGTGTCAACAAGCAATATACTAGCAAAAGTTTAGTGTAGATAAAATATGGATTTTCATATCCATTCCTTTAAATTATCTTTAGCTGATGTATAAATTTCTTTTTTCGAGATGGCTTTGATGAAATAATCATGACATGAACCTCTTAAATCCTTCTGTAAATGCTATAACATCCCTAGAAGGATGCACTATATGGTCTGGATATATTAAAAAGTTTGCAAGGGTTACTACACTGGCACCCCAGTGTAGTGCAAATAAGCAAGTGTTTCCACATTACAGATGGACGTAAGTAAAGAAGTTAATCCATAAAACTAATATCAGGTTTGGATCATAAAATATAGGTACACTAACATATAGATTAATGTAATTAGTTGATAATATAGATCATAAGAAGATAAATGTATTATGTATTCAAGAGACTATATGGGTTGGAGAAAAGGCTATAGAGATTGATAGCTCGGGTTTTAATCTTTGATATTCATGTAGGATTCACACGAGAATTGGTGTAAGTGTAATTAGAGATAAAAATATGAAAAATAGTGTTGTAAATATTAATAGAGTTGGAGATACTAAGATTTTTAATATTATAAGTACTTTTGTTCCTCAAGTAGGTATAGTTATAGGTTCAAAAGAAAAATTTTAGAATGACCTAGAAGAATTAATACAAATGATACATCTTGAAGAAAAAAAATTCCTTAGAGGAGATTTAAATAAATATGTTGGTAGATTGTAGAAGAGGACTACACGATCTATCTTTGCTTGGACCCAAGGCATAATAGATATGTTCAAGATGGAAAGTAGCTCTGTGTAAAGTGTTATCATTTTCTTGTGAAAGGCAGTCATTTGAACACAATGATCAACATCTCCACTTTCATCACGACCCACTTCTCAATAGAGGCCATAAGTCTGTGCATCTCCTTAGCTTGAGGGAGCCTAGCCACTCAAGCAAAGAAGTCCTCCATCTCTTTCAAATGATGTACTAATGAACAAGGGGATATTTAGCATCTATCGGTTGCTTACCCGTAGGCCTCACTAGGACTACTCAGACGGTTATTCCCTTAATCCTCGCCCGACAGTCCACCATCTCCAGTCGGTCTCTAATCCACGGTAGCTAGCACCAAAGTCATATCCACACCAATGTCCACCGAAATAGAATTGAATACCATAATCTTCGTAATAGGGTAGATGCACCAAGGGACACTAAAAAGAAAAAAAGTATATTAAAAGAATAAAAACCAGACAGACAAGACTAAAAGTTCTGATACTAAGGATTTGATCCCACTCAGACATTGTAAATGATACCTCGCCCTCACCAGCTTTCTCCTGTACCCCGAGCAACGGTAGAACATTTGAAGTTCCTTGCATTTTGAGTAAAGCAATAGGGTCAGCGACTTTCTATGTGACCCGATTGATAGGGAGGGTTTGAGTCACAATAGCAAGGAGAGAGATAATTTGACAGGCAAATTGCCTGACTGAGCCCCAACCTTCGTTGTATATATATATATATATATATATTGGGAATGGAACCTTTTTTCTTCTTGTGTGAGTTGTATAGGGATTTAGGTTTATGGGTTCCTTCCTACTTTTGAAATTTCCTTTTGTTGCAATAAAATGGGAGTCGTATAGTGCTCTTTAGGGAGAAAAAAATTAATTTATTAAGGTTTTAATTAATAAATCAAATTATTAATTTATTAATTTATTAAGGTAATTAGTTATTTAAGTAATTATGAATTGAATTAAATTATTAATTAGTTAGTTAAAGTTATTTATTGATTGAATAAAATATTGTTTTATTAATTAAACAATTAATTAGTTAATTAAATCATTAATTGGTTTATTAAAATGCTAATCCATTAATTAAGATTATTAATTAGTATATCAAAGTTTTACTTATTTAATTAAAATTTGGTTAAGTAAATTATTATGTAAATTAATTATTTAATATATTAATATAATAATATATTAATTAAAAAATTAATTAAATTAATTAAGTAATTAATAAGTTTCGGTTAGGATAGTTTAGGAAGATTAGCATGATAATTAGGCAATGTAATTTTTAGCTAAGAGATTATAAGAAGAATTAATGATATTTAAGAGGTGATTGGTATTAACAAAATATGATTAGGTTTGGTTAAGGTTATCTTAAGAAGATTAATAAATAATTAATTCACTAATGATTTTGGTTGATTTTAGTATTAAGATAAAAAATAATAATTATTTTCAGTTTTCGATTTAAGTTTAGGAAAGGAGAATGTTAAATTACTTAATATCATATATATTACACATTACACATATTATAATATATAAATAATAAAAGCCCTATGAATTAATCCATGTAAAACACATATAACTCACAGTTGGACAAAAAAAAAACAGAGAACATGGATAATTTAACAAGTTGTCATCACAAATATGAATTACAAGATGTTATGACAAATTAAATTCCTAAATAAAATTTTAATAAAAACATACATATATTTTTAGTTTAAATATAATGCGTATTGTTACATTCAACATTTGATATGAAACACATAAACAAAAAAAGAATTTGAAACTACAACATTAAAGACATATACATATATTTCAGTTTTAGCATGAATGGTATAAAACATTTTCAATTTCATACGGAAACACTTAATTAATATATTAGAACAAAAACCACAAAATCTAATAAATTCTAATGAAAATATAGATGAATTTCTTATTTTTATATTTTGAGTAAACCAACATGATAATATTATGGTAAAAACTTCATTTATACATGAAATGATTCAATTGATGGAAAAGCCCCATGAAATTTGCATAGAACATGGACAATTACACAAATTAACATCAAAATAATGTGACAGAAAGTAATAAATAAAATTCCTTTTGTTCACATGCATGAATTATTTTGGTTTAGGCAAATGCATGGAGAATATTCTTGAAATTTTGTATGAATACATATAGAAGTATTACCTAAAGCCTTTAGAATGAGAATTGATAAAAAACCTAAGAAATTTGATAATCCAACTACTTTTTTCTAATTCAAGCTCAATAGAGGGATACAACTGGTCAAAGTGGGCCCCACCCTAGGAGAGAGAAAATAATCAATTTTGACAAAAAAAATTGTATTGGATTTTATTTGTTCAAATGATGTACAACAATATTTAAAACAATTTTTTTGAATATTGTAGTCAATTTGAAGTCTTTTTGAAAAGGTTTTGGTCAAATTATCTTCTTATCTCTCCTAATTATCATTTTCTCTCTCCTAATTATTATTTGCTTAAAAAGTGCCCAAATGTGGTGAAAATTGAACATAAAAGGACTTATTTGAAGTATATTGATGATATAAACACAATGGTGGAGTCCATTTTAAGAAATAATGACTCGTTGAAAAATTTTAATGTAATACCATTTTCATGCATATGAATCATAAGTGCACATCTATACGTAAAATTATTTCAATTGATTATCAGAATGGTTTGCATGGTGTTTATTATTGATAATAAGCTTCTTGAAACTGTTAAAATGAAGTTTTGAGTTTTAAAATAACCTCGGGAGAGAAATCAATAATCCAAGTTTTAGTCAAGATTGAGCTCAAGTAAAGTTAACCTAAGCTCTACTCAAGAGAAGAAGGGTTGACTAAAAATGAGGCCAGCAAGGGAAAAGGGAGTATGGCTAATGAAAATTAAGGGTGTTGTGTGGAGTGCCCATAAGACTGGTAAAAATACTTCAACCCAATTGCTCTTAGCTCCTTCCAATTTCTTTTTCAATAAATTCATGATGAATTTGTTAGCCACTTGGACCTGACCTTTAATTTTTTGATAGTACACATGGATGAATTTTAGGAATATTCCTTAGCTATTGTAAAACTCTTTTATCTTGTATCTAATAAATTGTGTTATTATTGATGATGAAACTATGAGTAGATTGTACCTACAAATGATGCAAGTCCATATGAAATTACAAATGACATCACTCGTAGTTTTGGCTAAAGGTTTGCCTCAATCCATTTGGATAAATAGTCAATCATGATGACGTCTATTTTATTTGTTCTTTTCCTAAGAGAAGAGCTTCTAGAAGGTTCATTCCTCACACCATGAAAGGCCAATAATTATTTATAGGTTACAATTTATGTGATGGTTGAAATCACATGGGGAAAATTTGGTAATGCTTGTAATTCCTAGATAATTCTTCAATTTCTATCAGAAGTGTGAGCCAATAGTAGCCCCATATGAAAATTATACTTGCGAGAGTTCTCCCACTATTGTAGCTTCTCCCCTTTTCTGACGGACTTCCTATAGATTCCCACTTTTCTCTTTTTCCCTGACGCACTCAAGAAAGGTGTAAGTGATCGATCTTCTAAAATCTCTCAATTGACAACCAAATAGTGCACAACTTTGATCCTGAACTTATAAGGATACTTAGTATATGTCGAGGCTTTAAAGACAAATATTGTGATATTTACATTTAAGACTTTGGCTTCTTTGATTTTTTATCGATCTAAAGTGAGAGACCAGTTACTGTACACTTCCCATCAATTAGATAGTTAGGTCAATAAATTTGTTCTCTTCTTGCAGGATAAGTTCAATTTGGAAATGCTCAAGCTTGCTTCTCCCTATTTTAGTGTTTATCAAGTATTTAAGCATCACTCTATTCCCAACATGCTGATCTAATTTACTAATAACTGAGAATCTGATTTGACAAAGATATGGAATACTCAGATCGCTAGTACAAACCTTAGGTCAACAACTAGTGCCTCATACTCTGCTTGATCATTTGTGGCAGTGAAGATTAGCTGAATTAAGTGACTCAAAATATATCCAAAATGGATGTGCAAAATCATGCACACTCCCTTTTGTATGTAGCCAAAAGCTCAATCTATTTAGAGTATCCAAAGCTTATTCTTTTATGTGTTGATTTCTTTCTAATGATCTTTAAAAAAAAACAGTAAAGAAGTTGGCAATAACATGAGATTTAATTGATGTCATAGGTATGTAGATAATATCAAATTCACTGAATTCTACTACTCACTTGAATAGTCTTCCTCAATTATTTGGTTTGAATAACACATAGTTCACAGGATGATCAGTAATAACAAGCACTACGTGGGCTTGAAAATAATCAAGTAATTTTCTCATTGATATGATGAGTGTTAGAGTGAGTTTATCTGTTATCATGTAATTTTATTAAACTCCCTGAGTATTTTTCTCACATTAAAGATATGAAATTATTTTTCATTCTCTTCACAAATGAATACCAGATTGATGGCTTTTTTAGCAACTCTTAGGTACATGTAAAACTCTTCTTCTAGCAAGGGACTTTGGAGTAGAGGAAGTGATGGTAATAAGATCTTTAGTTGTACGGAGAACTGATCACATTCCTTAGACCAAGAGAAGAAGCTGGAGTTTTGATAGATTTGAAAAAGGGAGAACATTGGTTCTTAAATTTTGAGATGAATCTTTTAATTCTTGCATTTTGTATAGTCAGAACTTGCACTCCTTTGAGGTTTGGCGGTGGCATATCCAATATGATTGGTATTTTCTTGTTGGATTTATTCCTTTGGACATAAACAAGCATCTAAGGTAATTTTCTAGAGCAAGATCCAGAGGTGCATTTCAACAGATGGAACCTACAATTGAACTGCCTTAGAACTGCGAAAGTTTTTTTGAGGTCTTGTATGTGCTACTACGATGATTAAATTTTCATGGGAAGATCATTGATATAGGTTTTCAAGTTCCTTTTCTTTTATTAAAAAAACTACGTCAATTAACCTTTGATAGGTTGCTCCAGCATTATTTAATTAAAAGGGCATTACATTGTAATAAAAAGCTCCATCTTTAGTGATGAAGGTAGTTTTTTTCTACGTCAACAGAGTTAATCATTATCAGATGATACCTAGAGAAGAAATCTAGGAAACTCATGTCCAAATTCCCTACTATTTAATCAATCCAGATATCAATATGCAACAGTGTGGTGCCTTTTGGGTAAGTTGTGTTTAGATTGGTGAAGTCAACACACATCTTGAGTTTATCAATTACTTTTTTAATAATTACTATATTGACAAGCAAATTAGGGTACTGCACTTCCCAGATGAAGTTAGCATTTAATAACTTTACCACTTTATGTCAAATAGGTTGGGCTAGAAGACTCGTGGTAACTCATATTTTTTTTGCTCGAGGGGCTTAGAACCTTATTTTTCATATAGTCGATGATAGAGGACGTTGATATCAAAACTTAGCATTCCATTGGGAGTCCATGTGAAGATGTCTCAATGAAATCTCAAGGTAGCAATAAGCTACTCTTTGTGCTATATGCCAAAATTGACACTAATTAGAAAATTTCTCCCTGTTTCTTCTTCATAAACATGCATATTCTGGGAATTTAGTAGCTTCAAAACCATTATCATTATTGTTATCGAGCAAAGGGAGATCTTTATATATATTTTTCATGATTTGTAAATAATAAGTTTGAGACTTGAGTAGGTTTCCCCAAATTGTGATGATTTGGCCTCCTATCAGGAAATTAGCATAGACATGGTATGTGGACATAATAGCCTTGAAGACATTCAACATTAGTTTTTTGAAGAAGGCATTGTACATTCAGCCAGCATCAGCAATATTGACATTTAATGTCTTCTATATTGACATTCTTCTTTCCCCCACATTACTTGGCGGGCGGAGGGAGGGTGGGAGGGGGCTTTTT
>JXCR01148334.1:330096-387803 GCA_002079205.1 Phalaenopsis hybrid cultivar
GGAGGGAGGGTGGGAGGGGGCTTTTTTTCCAGAGGGTTCCTTTCATTATTCAGAGAATCCAAAGAGTGACTTGAAGGCAGGGACAAGCCGGTTAGTCATTATGCCCATTTTCTCAAAATTTCCTTTGAAAAAGACTTTGATAAAGCTTTTGGTGTTGATTAGGATGTGATGCAGGGGAATTTAGTGTATAAATTTTGCAAATATTTTTTAATATTACAAAATTACACATGACAGATAGAATAATAAATATGCAATATAATCCCAACAAAAATTCCTTTTATGTAAATAATTTATCTTTTAAAACTCTTATTAACTGCCAAATCTCTTTTAAAATCAATGCAAGTATACGTATTGCTCAAGTAATAAAGGGTTCTAATGGAGTCCTAGATATCGATCCCACAAGGAAGTTGGAAAATCCTAAAAGTAAGTTATGAAAATTATTTTATAATCTAAAAATACAAAAATAAAAGTAAAGTGTGAAGTTTGAATATCAACAACTAGAGTGAATGCTACTTAAAATGCAGATGTAAGATTACAGAAGTTAAACTAAATGAAACACCAAAGTTTCAAAAGTCAAATAATGAAAATTAAACAAAGTTTTTGTTGTGATGGAAAGTTCAAATTTAAGAAATCATCCTTCCCCTTTAGAATGAGTATATGGATTGCGAAGAAATTAAAATCATTTGAAAAATATATTTTAAAGTTTGTTTTGTGCCAAATAGGAGCAATTCTATTCCTTACTCTCTTTCGAGTGTTATGAAGAACATTGACTAATCCAGATTTTGATCCATAATCCCGTGGTTAGGCTGGGAGGATATCGGCTGCCACTCAAGAGCTCCCACTACTCCCTCTCTTAAGGGCTAACAATCTCGCATCAGTTTTTAATCAACTGGACCAATTGGGGATTTTAATTTGTCACCTTAAAATCCCCAATTCTGCATCCAACAAAGTATATTTCCCTATTTATTTTCACCCAATACCATGGTTGACATACTCTCCCATGAAATCAAATGTGATTCTCCCTTTATTGTAGAAATCATAGCCCTTTTCAGAAAATATTTTTCTCAATACATTTTAACATTTCAATTTGTCATACCAAAAAGTAAATGAAGAATTGAGTTCAAACCATCACAAATTATTATCATTTAAAATTATGGAAAATAAAAACTATTCTTCACAAAACCATATCTTCAAATTAGGGAGAAGGATAAAGATGACTACTCAAAATTTATGAGAAGGATACGATAAAACACAGATTTCATATAAGAAAATAAGTTTACAAAATAAAAGAAATAAAATACAATTTATCTCACAAGCAAATCCTTAAAAGTTCTCTCCAAGTCTTTCTCTCTTTACAAACACGCTCAATTCTCTCTTAGAAGTATAATGAAGAAGAAATCTCTCTCCATCCCTCTCCTCTTACAACCCTAGAAGAAAATCTCCTCTTCTCCTTTCCTTTCCTTTCATGCTAAGTTTTTCTCTCTCTCTGTCACGCCACACACTAGAAGTTATTCAAGACTTCATCTTTTATTTTGGGTTGCCTTATTTGGAAAAGAATTCAAAATTCCCTTCAAAATTCCCTCCATAAGTCATCTCTTTTGAATTCAAAAGATATGTCATTTGATCCAAGAGACATATCCCTTCATAAAAGAACCTTCCAAAGTGTCTAGATGCATTGAATTACTCCAAGAGGTGTGTAGAACAATTGTCCTTTTGAAATTTGCGCAAAAATTCATCTCGAACAACTTTACTTTGGAAAAGCAGTCCCTGACGCATGATGCGCTGGCACATCATGCGCCAGTTCTCTGGATTTTGGCGCATCATGCACCACAATCCTTAAATTTGATGTTTTGGCTCCAAATTTTATTATTTTTTTATTTCTACTCTAATTGCCTAAAAATGATATACCTACAACAAAAACACAAAAATACCCTTCTTTAAAGTGCAATATCACAAAAAATAAGCATAAAATAGGTACTTAAAACAGTATATTATTTTGGTGTATGAAAATCCCCAAACTTAAATATTACTTGTTCTCAAGTGACACTTTTATTACATAAAAGCATATGACTTATGATAGAGATTAACTTATAACTTCTATACTTTAATTTAATAAATAGAAGAACAAAATTTAAGAAAAATCTTTAATAACTTAGATTCCAATTCTAAGTATTGGAATACTTAGCAATCAAGTTTAAGATTTTTGAATCTCTATTCAGCTCAATAAGAATTGCAATTTGTCATATTAAGGACATTTAGAACATTCATATGAAAAGAACTTCATGAAAACTTTAGTAGGAATGCTACTAGTACTCCAAAATAAGTTTAGAAAATGTAATAAAGTTTCTTCTTTAAGTTGATTCAAGTGAAGCCATTTTTTGATTAGCATCTCCTCAAGCTTCTCCTCACTTATTTTTTTTTCTTTTCTTTTCTTTATTTTTCTTTTTTTTTTTCTTTTTGATTAGGATCTTTTCAATTCTTTCTTTTTTTTTAGTGAGGATTACTAAATCTGGATAGCCTTTAATAGTTTTGAACTTCACTTTCCTCTTCCTAAAGTTAAAACTCCTTACCTTTCTTCACTTTATAAATTGATATCAGTTTATGATTTTTCATAAAGTCTCATTCTTTTTTTCTTACATGAAACTCTAAAAATTCTTAATACTTTATAAATACAATTTTCCTTACTTTAAATAGAAAATCATAGTCTTATCCTATCATACCAAATATCTTTAACTTTAGAATTGACCTTCATTATTAAAAACTGTTTATTTAAATTTACCAAAATATTTATAAACATAAGTATAGTCATTTAATATTAAATTTTAAAATATTTAAATAGAAAAAATAGTTTTAACATGTTAAATTAAATTTTAAAAATATAGTTACTTAAGGACAAATAAAATTTAGTTTACCTTTTTTCAAAAGAAATTTTTCTTTCCCCCAAACTTAAATTTTTAATTGATTTTAAGATTATTTTAGTACAAAACTTTAGTTGTTGAAAGAAAAAAGTAAATTCATAAAATTAAAAACTAACCTGTAGAGGATTTCTGAATATGAAACTGGTTCTGGTGTACTGCAGGTACTAACAGTGAAACTACATACAGACTTTAAAGCATTAAATAAAACATAATATATTCTAAAGATCTTGCTGAGAACTAAAAACATAAATAAAAAAACTAAAAAACAAAAAATGCAGAAAAAGTAAAAGTCTATAATTACTGTTACAAATTCAGTTCACATCACAACATAAAAAGGCTTTTACTACAATAAGTTTTCTAAAGGAAAGTACATCACAATACAAATACAAACAATAAATAAACATCAAAACAACTAAACTAGACTCATAAAATATCAGTCCTCATCTCCTTCCACATTCTCATCAGATTCTTCTTCTTCTTCTTCTTCTTCTTCTTCTTCTTCTTCTTCTTCTTCTGCTTCTTCATCTTCATCCCGAACAGGAGCAAAGAAATTAAAATTGGGGCAAGGAGGAAAGTCCACATTAGGCTCACCCTTAAGATGTCTTACCATAACATTTTCAAAATCAATATCATGTTGAACTCTCCTTTGCTGATATTCATCATTATATTTATTTCTTACTCCAATCTCTTAAATCTAATCTTGAATCTTAATTATTTCCAATTGTTGAATCATCAGTTTGTCCATAATACCTGCTAGTGATACAAAATGATAAGTAGATGCCCTTGCAGCAGATGTAGAGGGCTTATCCCTTCTTCCACTTTGAGACTCAATAAATGATTCCACTCTTTGAATCATATGTCTCCCAATAGGATTCTGTGGCTATAATCTTTCTTCATTTCTGTGGGAATCAACACCTGACTGTTCACATAGAGTAAAAATCAAGGCAGGGTATCCCAATCCTCTAGCTGTAGAACTACCAGCTATACTCCGAGCATGCTGAACAATAAGTGCACCAACATTTATTGACTTCATGTTCTAAATGCAGTAGTTTAAGACAGCTATATCTTTTGTAACCTCAGCCAAATGATTTGTTGGCAACAGTCTGCAGATATGAAGTGGTGCCATACTTTTGACTGAATAGTCAACATGGAAGCAGGGAAGTTAACTATCTTGTTATTCTTAATCTTTCATTCCCCTCTTCATAAGTCCAAAATGCATTCACTTCCTCCAGTTATGAATCAGTTATCACAAATGCAACATATTCATCATGAAATACATTTCTAAGTACATAAAAGCATTGATCCTTTTAGCAAAAAATTTGACCTGCTTACGTCTCACTAAGATGTATCTTCAGCAGTGAACATCAAGTTAGCATAAAACTCCTGAACCATCGGGACAATTCCTACTATAGTGAAGTAGCAAAATCTTTCCCAGTTCCGAGCAAGAATCAGTCTCTCGATCTCGTGATGTGAATTTGCTGAAATATAGTTGTGTAAAATTTATAAAGTTGATTCAGCTTCACAACGGTGCCAAAAAATTGAAGTGGTATTTTATGAATAATAACATTCAACACTTAATGTTGGTATTCTATGCAAGTATACGTATCGTTATCAAGTAATATAAGACTTTGTTTTTATGTCCCAAATATCAATCCCATGAGAAAGGTTTAAATTTGAAATGATAAATTAACTAATAACTTCACAGAAATCAATCAAAATTACTGTCACTAATTTTGAATATTTAAGATACTATCAAAGCTAAATTATTTACTACTAGTAGAATTTAAAAATAGGGTTTAAAATTAATAACTACTAAACTATGTTTATGTGATGAAATTTTCTAATATGAAAAAGCATTTTTCCCTCTACAATTAGTTTTTGGTGAAATGAGATGAGATAAATGGTTTAGATATGTATTGTGTCAAATAGGAGCAATTTTAATTCTCTACCCTAATTCAGTGTTGTAGAAAATCATTGATTAATCTTAGGTTTAGTCTCTAAATCCGTGGCTAGGCTTGGAGGATATTGGCTCCCACTCGAGAGCTCCCACTTCCCTTCCCCTAAAGGCTAACTCTCGCTTTAGTTTTTAAACACTAAGATAAAATTGGGGATTTTTAGTATGTCACCCTAGAAATCTCCAGTTCTACACCCAACAAAGTATATTTCCCTATTTATTTGCACTAATTCCATGAACAAAATACTCCTTCACGGACTTAAATGTGATTCTCACTCTGCTGTAGAAAACATACTCCATTTCTCGGATCATATGTTTCACAACATATTTTAACAATTCAATTGGCCAGATCGAAAAGTACATTAAGAGTGGAGTTGAAAAACCATCACAATTTATTTTAAAGTTTAACATTGGCACATCTGCATTATCTCTTCATTTCACTATATCTCAGAGTAGGGAGAAATATAAAGGAATCTACTCAGACTTCATGAGAAAAATACAACAAAACACAAATTTCATATATAAAAGAATGTCATACAATAATAATAAACAAATAACACTTATCTGAAACTCTTTCTCAAAGCAAATCCTTTGTAACCTAGCTTAGGAAATGTAGAAAGAAGAAATCTCTCAATTCTCTTCCTCTCCAACACTTTTTAGATAAGAATTCACACTTAAACTCACCACAAAAACTCAAAACTATAAAAATAAAAACAAAATAATGGTGTGGAATGGCGTGGAATGTAGGTGTGTGAAGAGGAAAACTTAAAATGAGTGGAAGAATTTGAGATGGTACAAAGGGAGGGTTCTAATAAAATTTTGGCTCTATATAAAGCCTAGGTCGTTTCTCCAATAGTTGCCTTAGCCCTAGACCAACACCCAGGGTCAACCCTAAGGTCCAATAGTCCTAAGGGTGACTCATCTTGAGTTCCCCCATAATGACCCCACCTACTAAGTGCTAGAGGTTAGGACCAATATGTGGAACTTCAAGTTGAGTAAAGAAGAGTTTGAAATTTCTAATGGTGCGGGCTCCTTGTCTAGTTTTCTAGGAATAGTCAATAGGAAAGTCCTATGGCTAGACCTTAGGCTACTAAAGAGNATTTAAAATTTCTAATGGTGAGGGCTCCTTGTCTAGTTTTCTAAGAATAGTCAATAGGAAAGTCCTAGGGATTTCTAATGGTGAGGGTGCCTTTTCTAGTTTTCTAAGAATAGTCAATAGGAAAGTCCTATGTTAGACCTTTGACTACTAAAGAGGAAAAACTGAACCTCAACCAAAAGTGAGGTCAACAATTACAAAGATACCCGAGGAGTGGAGGAAGAGTATTTTGGCCCCCTTTTTTTAAGAATAAGGGGGATGCACCAGAGGGTGCTTATTCTAAAGGAATTAAGTTGATGTGCCATACTTAGAAATTATTGGAGAGGGTAGTTGAACATAGGTTAAGATGCATTACAAAGATTTCTCATAATCTATTTGGATTTATGCTTGACAGGTTTGCTATGAAAGCTATACATTTATTGAGAGGTTTGATGGAGAAGTTCAGAGATAATAAGGAGGTTGATTTTTATTTATTTAGAAAAAGCTTACGATAAGGTTCCAAGAGATATCCTTTGGAGAGTTCATGAGAAANTATGCATATTAGTAGTATCCAAAGATCATTATGCCCTAGACTAAGGTTTTGAGGTAGGAGACGACTCAAGTAGCTAAAATGGAGTTTGTCCTGGCAATTTTACAATTTTATAGGCAATATGGCGTGTTCAGACATTTGGCACATCATGCGCCAATTTGACGCATCTTGCACCAAGGCTCTGTAAATTGGTGCATCATGTGCCAATCTAACACATCATGCGCTAGAGCTTAAATTCATCAAATTTCAGTTTCTGTGGAAATATGCTCCGTACCGCTTTACATTGACTTCTATTTGACTTAAATAAACTTTTCTAAGAATAATTAAACATCACACTAACACAAAAATTTCACAAACAACACAACTCACATTTATATATAAAATCTGCGCTATTACAAACTAATATTTTTCAAGCCAACAAACATCAAATTCAGTGTTCTAAAGCAAACCAACAACCTAACACTGAAGTATAAATATCAAAATTGAAAGCATAAACATAGATAGTTGAATCACCAAAAGTATATGCATTTTTAGAACCATATTTTATACTCATTTTTGGTGATATTGTACTTTAATGGAAGGTATTTTCTATGTTTTATTACAGGTTGTTGATTTTTAGGACTTGGAGCAAAAATGAAGCAAAAAGAATTGAATTTGGAGCAAAAATGGAGAAGTTAAAAATTTGTTCAACGTCGATGACGCCATTTGACAGAGGCTTAGGATTTATTTACAAGCCTCTGGCGCCAGTGTCGGTGGAAGCCATGTTTCTAGAAGATTCGATGAATTTGGACGCTTTTTAAAGAGCTTTTGGATGCACCTATTGGAGAACCGACCTAGGCTCTATTTAGGGACAAAATTTGAACAGAACCCCCCCTCACACCATTTCAACTTCTTCCACTCATTTTATTTTCCCTCTACACACCTACATTCCACGCAATTCCATACCATTAATTATTTATTGTTTTTATAATTTTGAGTTTTTGTGGTGAGTTTAAGTGTGAATTCTTATCTAAGAAGTGTTGGAGAGGAAGAGAAGTGAGAGAATTTTTCTTTATACATTTCCTAAGATAGGCTACAAAGGATTTGCTTTGAGATAGAGTATCAGATAAGTGTTGTTTGTTTATTATTGTTGTATGAACTTTCTTTTATATATGAAATTTGTATTTTGTTGTATCTTTCTCATGAAGTATGAGTAGATTCCTTTATCTTTCTCCCTACTCTGAGATATGATGAAATGAAGAGATAATGTGGATGTGCCAATGTTAAAATTTAAAATACATTGTGATGGTTATTCAACTCTGCTCTTAATTTACTTTTCGATCTGACCAATTGAATTGTTAAAATATGTTGCGAAACATATGATCCAGGAAATGGAGTATGAGTTCTACAACGAAGTGAGAATCACATTTAAGTCAATGAAGGAGTATTTTCGTTCATGAAATTAAGTGCAAATAAATAGGGAAATATACTTCTAGGTGACAGGCTAAAAATCCCCAATTTGATCTTAGTGCTTAAAAACTAAAATGAGAGTTAGCCTTTAGGAGAAGGAAAGTGGGAGCTTTGGAGTGGGAGCCAGTATCCTCCTTGCCTAGCCACGGATTTAGGGACTAAACCTAAGATTAACCAATAATTTTCTATAACACTGAATCATGGTAGAGAATTAAAATTGCTCCTATTTGGATCAATGCATATCTAAACCATTTATCTCATCTCATTTCACCAAAAACTCATTGTAGTGGAAAAGATGTTTTTTTATATTAGAAAACTTTATCACATAAACATAGTTTAGTAGTTATTAAATTTAAACCCTGCGTTTAAGTTATGCTTGTAGTAAATAATTTAGCTTTGATAGTATCTTAAATATTTGAAATTAGTGACAGTAATTTCGATTGATTTCTGTAAATTTCCTAGTTATATTATTATTCAAATTTAGACCTTCCTCGTGGGATCAATATTTGGGAGTTAAAAAGAAAGTCTTATATTACTTGATAACGATACATATACTTGCGTAGAATCCCAAATTTAAGTGCTTAACATTATTATTCATAAAATATCACATTAAGGTTTTGACTCCGTTACAAAGCAGAGTCAACTTTATAAATTATTACACAACTGTATTTTACGTGATCAAGTTTTTTGCCTCGTTGTTGGGGAAGGTAACAGTAAATTAAATAGATTTGGTAAATTTAAATTTAGAGATAAAAATATACAAAATACAAAATATTAAAAAAAATTATAAAACCAAAATTCTGAAAATATATACTATATATTTAAGAGTATTTTTAAGAAATTTTTCATTGCTTATTATACTTGTTTATGCGAAATATTGGATCTGATGGTTTACTACCTTACGATTCGGAATTAGAATGTACTTTAAAAAAAATTTGAAAACAACAAAAAGAAATTAAAATTTTGAACAAAATGGAGAATAACTTAGATAATCAAATAAATGAAAATCGACAAAGTCTTTAAAAGATTATGTTAATCCAACAACAGATGAACTTCACTTAACTATTCAAAATCTTGATGTTACTGCTAATTCATTTGAACTTAAACCTGTTATTATCCAAATGGTACAAAATAATCAGTTTGGATGAACACCTATTGAAGATCCTCTTACATCTTGCTAGTTTTCTTGAACATTGTGCTACTTTTAAATATGACAAAATGTCTATTGATGCTGTTATGCGTAGACTTTTTCCTTTTTCATTAAGGGATAAAGCCAAAGCTTGGTTAAACTCATTAGCACCTGGGATTATCAGAATTGGGAAGAACTATCACCAAATTTCTTGGCTAAATATTTTCCACCCTCAAAAACTACTAAGCTTAGAAACGATATTATATCTTTTTTCATTTTGAAGAGGAATCGATATATGAAGCCTGGGAAAAATTTAAGGATCTCTTTAGAAAATGTCCACACCATGCTTTACCAGATTGGTTAATAATTCAAACTTTTACAATAGATTAGTAGTATCACTTAGATATATTATAGATGCTGCTGCAGGTGGATCCTTAATGTCAAAACCTTTTGATGAAGCATACTCTTTAATAGAAGAAATGACTACAAATAATTTTCAATGGCCCTTTGAACGGGTAAATCCTAAGAGAGTAGCTAATATTCATGAATCTGATGCAATGCCTATTTTGCATCTCAAATTGCTGCTATATCAAAAAAGATTGATCAAATTGGAGTGAACTATTCTCAAATACCACCATTATTAGGGAAAATTCACTAGGGACAGATAATTCATACTCGATCATCTTATGAAACTTTGAATGCTATTAATAAATGAAATAAAAATCCTTATTCAAACTATTACAATCCTGAATGGAGAAATCACCCTAATTTTAGTTGGAATAATTATAATAATTCAATGAACCCCTTAAGAAATTTAAATAACCAAGGAAATCCTAATTATTGACCTTATTATCCTCCTGAATTTAACTCTAACCCTAACCCACAAGTTAAGGAAAAGAAGTTAATGATGGAAGAGGTAATGTTGAATATTGGAAATCAAATTCAAAATCAAGGGGCTGCTATTAGAAATATTGAAAATCAATTAGAACATATTGTTACTGCACTTAATAATAGATCTTCAGAAAATCTTCCGAGTACTGTAGAAGTTAATCCCAAAGATCAAAATAAAGAACAAATTAAAGCAATTCAATTACGAAGTGGAAAAGATGTTGAAACAAGAATCCAAAGAGAAACAGAAGTTGATGAGGAGAAGGAAGAGATAGAAAGTAGCCATAATGAAAATGAGCAAACACAAGTTCCTTTAGAAAAACCATTACCTCTGTTTCCTCAACCACTAAATCAGAATAATAAAGATAAATAATTTACAAAATTTTTGAAAATACTTAAAAAGTTAACGATAAACATTCCTTTCATTGAAGCTTTGGAACAAATGCCATGTTATGTGAAATTTATGAAAGATATACTAAACAAGAAAAAAATGTTTGCAGATCATGAGACTGTTGCACTTAGTGAAGAGTGTAGCGATATTATCCTGAAAAAGCTTCCTGAAAAGTTAAAAGATCCTGGTAGTTTTACTATACCTTGTTCAATTGATGAAAAGTTTTATGAAAAAGCCTTAGTGATTTAGGAGCAAGTATCAATCTTATGCCTTTATCAATTTTTAAACGTTTAGATTTAGGAGAGATTTCCTCTACTATTGTAACTCTTCAGTTAGTTGATCGATCAATCACTTATCCTAAAGGAGTTATAAAAGATGTATTAGTAAAAGTGGTTAAATTTATTTTCCTTGTAGACTTTATAAAATTAAATATGGAGAAAGATAAAGAGATTCCTATTATTTTGGGGAGACCATTTCTTGCAATAGGGAGAGTTGTGATAGATGTGAAAAAAGAGAATTAATAATGAGAGTTAATGATCAAGAAGTAAAATTTAATATTGTAAAAGCTATGAAATATTCTATAATAGAAAAAATAATGAATTTCTTAGGATGGAGGTTACTGATTATCTAAGTAATGAGCAATTTAAGTTATAGTTTAAAGAGAAATTAAAGCAAGAAGAATTTAGTGAAAATGAGGATGTGATAAATGAAGAAAATTTAGATTTTATTTAGAACAAATTTGAAACTTTAGATTTGTTGGAAAATGATATTAAAAATCTTATTCCTTGAAGTATTAAACCACCTGAAGTTGAACTGAAAGTATTACCTGCTCATTTAAAGTATGTATTTTTAGGGTATTCATCTATATTGCTTGTTATTATATTTTTTGAGTTAACTGAAATTCAAAAAAAAAATAATGGAAATTTTAAAAAGATATAAAAAGGCTTTTGGATGGACTTTAGCAGATATTAAAGGAATTAGCCCTTCAATTTATATGCACAAAATTTTATTAGATGAACAATACAAATCTAAAGCTGATCCTCAGAGGAGATTAAACACAATAATGAAAGAAGTTGTTAAAAAAAATTTTAAAATGGTTAGATGTGGAAATTATATATCTTATTTCAGACAGTGCTTGGGTAAGCCCAGTTCACTGTGTTCCAAAAAAAGGAGTGACCGTTGAAGTAAATAAGAAAAATGAAGTAATTCCCATAAGACAAGTTACTGGTTAGCGAATTTGTATAGATTATAGAAAATTAAACTCGGTCACCAGGAAAGATCACTTTCCTTTACCCTTTTTAGATCAAATGTTGGATAGATTGGTTGGAAATAAAAATTACTGTTTTTTTGTTGGATATACCAGTTATCATCAAATTCTAATTGCTCCTGAAGATCAAGACAAGACAACATTTTTAAGCCATTATGAAACATTTACTTTTCGTAGAATGTCTTTTGGACTATGCAACGCACCTGCAACATTTCAAAGATGTATGATGTCAATATTTAGTAATTTAATTGAGCATGGAATGAAAGTATTTATGGATGATTTCTCTGTATTTGAAACTTCATTTGAATTATGCTTACATAATTTAGAAAAAGTTCTAGAATTATGTGAAAAAATTAACCTAGTACTAAATTGGGAAAAAAATGTCAATTTATGGTTGCAGGAGGAATTGTACTTGGGCATAAAATTTCTGAAAATTGCATGGAAGTAGATCCTGCAAAAGTTCAAAATATTGAAAAATTACCACCACCGACTACAGTCAAAGGGGTAAGAAGTTTTCTAGGACATGTTGGTTTCTACAGGCGTTATATAAAGAATTTTTCAAAAATAACTATGCCATTATGCCAACTTTTAGAAAAAAATACGAAATTTGATTTTAATGAGAAATGCATAAAAGAATTTGAATTATTGAAAAAAGATTAATCACTTCACCTATAATAGTCCCACCTGATTAGAAAAAACCATTTAAAATAATGTGCGATGCTAGTGATTATGCTATTAGAGCTGTTTTAGGATAAGGGCACAACAAAGTTTTTAAAGTAATATATTATGCTAGTAGAACTCTGAATGATGCTCAAATTAACTACACTACTACTAAAAGAGAGTTATTAGCTATTGTCCATGCCTTTAATAAATTTAGACCTTACTTAATTAGAACTAAATGCATAGTGCATACAAATCATTCTGTTATTAAATACTTAATGTAAAATAAGGATGTTAAACCAAGGTTAAATAGATGGATACTTCTATTGCAAGAGTTTGATTTTTCTTTAGTTGATAGAACGAGAAATGATAATCAAATAGCTGATCATTTTTCTAGACTAGAAAAAGAAATATTAACTAATTTTACAAATGAAATTTTAAAAAATTTTCCCGATGAACAATTATATAGTACTGATGAAATAGATACACCGTTGTATGCCGATATAGTAAATTATATTGTAAGTGATATTCTATCACCAGATATTAGGAATCAACAATTAAAGAAATTTTTATATGATTCAAAATTCTATTTTTGGGATGACCCATATTTATATAAATAATGTAAAGATCTAATTATTAGAAGGTGTGTGCTTTATGAAGAAACTCAACAAATAATTGAAAGATGCCATGATTCTGAATTTGGAGGAATTTTTGGAACAAATAGAACTGCTTATTAAATTTTTCAAGCTAGATATTATTGGCCTACTCTTTTAAAGGTGTTAATGAATATATTAAAACATACGATCGATGTCAGGGAGTAAGAAATATTTCTAGAAGAAACAAGAAGCCTCTAAATTACACATTGGAAGTTGAAATTTTTTATGTGTAAGGATTAGATTTTATGGGACCATTTATGCCTTCATTTGGAAACTTATATGTATTACTTGTTGTTTCCAAATGGATTGAATCCGTTGTTGTACCTAAATGTGATGCTTGAAGTGTTTCTAGTTTTTTAAATAAAAGTATTTTTACAAGATATGGAATGCCGAAAGTAATTATTACAGAAGGAGGATCCCATTTTAGAAATAAGAGAACCAAGAAAATGATAAAGAAATACAATATTATGCATAGATTCTCTACTGCTTATCATCCTCAGACTAGCGGTCTAGCAAAAATATTGAATCGTGAAATAAAATGAATTTTAGAAAAAACTATAAATCCTTATAAATTGGATTGGTATGCTAGATTAGATACTGCATTATGGGCATACAAACAACTTATAAGACTTTTATAGGAATGTCCCCATACAGACTTATTTTTAGAAAAAAAAACATGCCACTTACTAGTAGAATTGGAGCATAAAACATTTTGGGCTATTAAAGAATTTAATTTTAATCTAAAAAATGCTGCTGAGAAAATATTATTGCAAATTAATAAACTTGAGGAGATTAGAAATGAACCATATGATAATATAAAAATCTATAAGGAGAAAATGAAAATATGGTATGATCGAAAGATTATTAATAAAAAGTTTAAACTTGGACAAGAAGTTCAATTATATAATACAAGACTGAGATTATTTCCAGGAAAATTGAAATCCAGATG
The DNA here is from genome assembly GCA_002079205.1 of Phalaenopsis hybrid cultivar. NCBI lineage: Eukaryota > Viridiplantae > Streptophyta > Magnoliopsida > Asparagales > Orchidaceae > Phalaenopsis > Phalaenopsis hybrid cultivar. Next base: position 343,983 of record JXCR01148334.1, read on the forward strand.
GTTAGGACAATTTAAAGTGATTAAACTCTATCATTATGGAACTGATGTTATTAAAGATCCTAAAACTGAAAAGATATTTAAAGTTAATGGGCATCAATTGAAACATTATTATGAAGGAAACATAGCCCAACTTCAAGAACTTTTAATGTTAAGTCAACCCAACTAAATCAATGGTATGTCGGGCTGACGATGTAAACTAAGGGCTTTGTGGGAGGCAACCCATATATGAATCTATATATCGATATCTTACTATTTTGTTAATAAATGTGTTTATGTATTAGAAAATAATAGTAATTTTAAGTCCTACACAAATTTATATATCATAAATTAAGTCAAATATTAGTATTTGAGGAAAAGTTGGAAACAAATGGAACAAAAAAATTTCAGACGTGAATTTAGCCTCTGGCGCCAGAATGGGCGCTGACGATGCCCGATTAAAGGACTATGTAGCCGACAACGCCATCGAGAGCACTGATCCTGAAACTGCTTATATGCAACTATATAACAATAGTTCTGATTATAGTTTTCACTTATATTTCTTTATTTTGCAACAAAACAAAAAACTTGATCCTAAAGAAAAATAAGAATTCANATATGCAATAAGGAAAACTTTCTATTTTTAAAAAGGCAATTATTTAAACTATAGATGATTTTACAGTAATGAAAGTTTAAATATTTTTGTTATTTTCAATATTTTGATAAAATAATAACAATTTAAAAAGATAACTAGAGTATTTGTAGAAGAAAAGCACTACATATGAAAATATATTTCTTCTTATCATGAATCAGTAATAAGTATAAGAATTCTGTTGTGGAAATATGCAAATTATGTTGTGTAAAATAGAAGCAATAATATTCTTTACCCTTACTAGAGATGCTATAAAGAACATTGGCTAATTTAAAGTTTATTTCTGAAGATCGGCTAGGCAGAGAAGATACGAGTTGTCACTCTAGAGTTCCCTTAATTCCCTCCACCTGGGGGCTAACATCTCGAGCCTAGGCAGGGAAGATACCAGCTCTCACTCTAGAGTTCCCTCGATTCCCTCCACCCGGGGGCTAGCATCGCTAGGCAGGGAAGATACTAGCTCTCACTCTAGAGTTCCCTCGATTCTCTCCACCTCAAGGCTAATAGGTAGGGAAGATACCATCTCTCACTCTAGAGTTCCATTAATTCCCTCCACCTGGGGGCTAACATCTCGTATCATAACCTATTTACCCTTACTAGAGATGCTATAAAGAATATTGGCTAATTTAAAGTTTGAATAGTTCTGAAGACCGGCTAGGCAGAGATGTTATAAAGAACATTGACTAATTTAAAGTTTGAATAGTTCTGAAGACCGCCTAGGCAGGGAAGATACTAGCTCTCACTTTAGAGTTCCCTCGATTCCCTCAACCTGGGGGCTAACATTTCGTATCAAAACCTAAAATAATAAACCAAGTTGGGGGCTTTAACCCTCCCTTGATTCCCTCCACCTGGGGGCTAACATCTTGTATCAAAACCTAAAACAATAAACCAAACATCGATTCCCTCCACCTGGGGGCTAACATCTCGTATCAGATTGGCCAAATCGAGAAGTAAACATCCAGGGGGCTAACATTCTCGTATGAGAACCTAAAATAATAAACTAAGTTGGGGGCTTTAACCTGTCACTTTAAAGGAATAACATCTCGTAACAAAACCTAAAACAATAAACCAAGTTGGGGGCTTTAACCTGTCACTTTAAAGTCCTCTAACTCGTATCAAAACCTAAAACAATAAACCAAGTTGGGGGCTTTAACCTATCACTTTAAAGTCCTCTAACTCTAACACTTCAAAAATTATTTCCCTATTTATTTGCACTAAATCATATGAATTACATTCTCATTCATATAAACCAATAAACCAAGTTGGGGGCTTTAACCTATCACTTTAAAGTCCTCTAACTCTACACCCTTCAAAATTATTTCTCTATTTATTTTCACTTAATCATATGAATTACATTCTCATTTATACAACCTCATGTGATTCTTCTATTTCCCTATTTATTTGCACTCAATCATATGAACTACATTCTTACTCATACAACCTCATGTGATTCTTCCTATTTATTTGCACTAAAATTATATGAACTACATTCTCATTCATACAACCTCATGGGATTCTTTCCAATTGTTGACTGACATAAGAATTACATTTTCATTCATACAACCTCATGTGATTCTTTCCAATTATTGACTGAGACAATACGCAATTCATCCAACTCATCTGGTTCTTCCCAATTGTTGACTGAGACAATACCAGCTCGGTTCATACATGTTCTCACAACAAATTTTAATATCTGGATTGACCAAATCAAGAAGTAATTGAAGTACATGGATTTAAATCATCTCAACTTCTTCCACATTAAAGATCAATACACTCCACAACTTTCATCCAACACTTAATCACTTATCATTTTAAGAAGAAAGATAAAGATAACTACTCAGAATCCATGGAGAAAATAAAACTACACTTTAGTTTAAAAGAAGAAATCATTGTCAAACCAACAACAAGTCTCAATTAAAACTAAAAATAGTCTATAAATAAAAGATAAAAACTTATCTCAAGTACTCCACAAATCTCTTGAAGTTCCTTTGAATCTCTTCTCTTTTATAACACTCAATATAAAATAAAACAAAAAGGATAAATATGTGGTTCTTGAAAATCTCTCCGAACTAACTCCCCAATTCAAGAACTTTCAAAACTTTCTCCTTTCAAGCACACACACTTTTTCAGACATTTTCAGGACTCTTCTCAAAGTCTTGTCTTCCTTCTTTTATAAATCTCCAAAAGGTGTCTTGGTATCTCTTCAAAATATGTCTTGATTTGATGTATTTCTCCAAGAGATGCCTCCTTTCATAAGTACTTTCATCGATGGTGGTTGTAACTACATATTAAGCCAATAAGTGCCTCAAAAACCTCTTCAAAATTTGCAAAAACCAAATTTACTCATCAAATAATTGCCACTAGCGCTTAAGCGCGGGACCTCTGGTGCTTAGGCGTGGCCTTCTCTGTTTAACCGACGCTTAAGCGTCGGATCTGGCGCTTAGGCGCTAAAACACTTTTGCACATTTTTCACCTATTTGCTCCAAATTTGAACCTTTTTCACTCATTTAAGCATTTTTCACCTTTTTACCTGCACCTACAAGAAAAACACAAAAATACCTTCTATTAAAGCGCAATATCTCAAAAGTAATTATAAAAATGTGTCTAAAAACACTATATATTTTAGGTGTATCAAAATCCCCCAAACTTAAAAATCCTTAAGTGACACTTCAATTTTTAAAAACTAAATATGTATGATATGTACATGAGTTTCTTTATAAGTTACTAAAATTTAGATTTAGAAATATAGTTGTCCAATTTAGAAAAAATATTCAGTAAATGGAAGACCATTTAAATTTTAGAAAATTTTAATGTTAATAAAGATGAAAATATGAGTTCCTATCTAATTCAGAAATATTGTAGATTTTCCAAATTTAGAATTTAGTTCTTTTATTATCTCTACTTAAGAAATTTTTTTTAAATAATTTTACTTACTATATTACATCCCTAAGCTTAAGAGTTTCTCAAGTCTTATACTTTAAAAAGATCAAATGTGGAACCAATTTTTAATTAGGCACTAATCCTCAAGCTTCTCCTCCCTTTATTTTTTTTCTTTTTCTATTTCTTTTTCTTTTTCTTTTCTTTTTCTTTTTCTTTTTCTTTTTCTTTTCTTTTTCTTTTTTTTTTCCTTTTCTTTTTCAGGCAAGGATTACTATATATGGATAGACATTTAATAAGTTTGAATTCCACTTCTCCTTTCCTAAAGCAAAGCCTTGATATTAATCTGTTACTTAAAAATATAATAATAGTTTTGAAAATTATTTTAATAAAAGAAATTTAAGTATTAAAAATAAAAGTCTAAATTATGTAAATTTTTTCAAAAAAATACAATTTTTCTTACTAAAAATAATTACACTATATTAAACATTTTCTACATTAAAAACTTTTAACTTAAAGTTTGTCTTCATTACTAAAAAATTTCAACTAAATTTTCTTACTCATTTCTAAAATTAAATTTTACTTCCCTAATATAACTTCATATACAAATTTTAACTAAATTTTCTTACACATTTCTAAAATCAAATTTTACTTCCCTAATATAACTTCATATACATACCTTACTCATTTCTAAAATCAAATTTTACTTCCCTAATATAACTTCATATACATGATCATTTTTTCTTTTAAAATCAAATTATTTGTAGCACATTTGAGAAAAAATAAAATTTAAGTTTTGAAAATATTTTTCATCCCCCCCAAACTTAAATTTTTAATAGATTAAACAGTTTAACATAAGATATATATAAGCAGGAATGACAATTAAATTAACATGCTAACAGGAATTTCTATACTCTAATGATACAAGTATAAAACTAAAAATAGGAGTAAAATAAATTTTGATCAAAACTTTTTTTAATATTTTCATTTTAATTCAACATGTAGAGATTCAATAGACTTCTAAACAGTGGGTATAAATATAAAAGCAAAAAAAAAACAGACTACTTTGACTTCACAATCTCATCATAAAAACAAACTCACAAACATGATAAAAGAAAAATACACAGGGTAGCAGTTTCTGAAATTTAAATTTAAGATCTAAGTTAGCAAGATTTTCAACTTTTCAAAAGACATAGAATTAAGTTAAGTTCTAAACTAACTAAATCACAATACTAAACTCACAATAATAGTTACTACCCTAGAATTTTAAAACAAAGTACTAACAAAGCATAAACATCACAACAACAAAAAAATATAAAAATCCAAAACACAACACATAGTCCAAATCAACACACAGATGCAAATGTAGCAAGTCCAAGACAACATAGTCCACAACATAATACAAATATAAAAATAAAATCTCTCAGTCCTACTCCCCATCTTCAGAATCACTACTATCCCAAACTTCTACAGGCTCATAATCAGGATATCGAGAATATGGAGGAAATTGCACTCCTGGGTCACCCCTAATTATGTTCTCAGAGACGAGTGAAATTTCTCTTCATAATCACTCTTTCTCCTACTATACCTATCAGTATGCTCTGTAAAACGATCAAAATTCTGAACTTTATCAGCTGTATAGTTTATATTGTCCATCATCTTCTGCAATAATTGATTTTGGGTCTTAGTAAACTCACCTCTAAATGTAGAGCACGTGAGGTAGATGGTCTAGATGTAGAAGCAGCAGACGTTTCCATTCCATAACTCCTAGAAAATCCTCCTCTCTAGCTAAAAATAGAATGCTCATAATAAGTCTTCACATTTATTTTAATGATGGGCTTTAGAGATAACAATACCTCTTTCTAGCTATCATATTTAACTTTAGCCTGCTCACACAAGGAAAAGATCAAGGAAGAAAATCCCAGATTTGCAGTAGTAATAGCAGTGACAGAACTGATGATAGTTTGCTAAATCAAAGCTCCAATGTTGATGAGCTTTCCTTCATGGGTACAATAGTTTAACGTCGCTCTCTCTCTTGTAAATTCACTGAGATGATTTGTTAGAAGCAGACGAGCAGAAATAAAGTAGTGTCATGCCTTCGAAGGTGCACATAATTTTGAAGTTGAGAAGTTCACTGTCCTCTCATTAGTGTTCTTCCAGAGCTCTCTTCCAACACCCAATTAAGAAATAATCTTGTCTAGCTCCGCTTAAGTTGGACTATAATTTGCATAAAAACATAAGGTATCAGGTGGTAGATGATAGAACAAGTTGATTAGCACCGGTGAAAAAGGTACCAACTTTCCTCGAACCATAACTCTATCGTCTTCAGCCTCAGGGAGGTTAGCATAGAACTCCCTAACAACAGAAATAACTGCAACATCAGAGAAACAACATAATTGTTCTCATTATTGGCGAACAATCAGATCTTCCACTTCTCCACTTGGATTCTCAAAATAACGCTCCTAAATCAATTTTCATGATTGAAATGCATCACTGTACCGATCCTGAGCCTTTGAACTTACAAACTCGCTCGAATCAAAAGGGCTCTTTCCTTTTCCTCTCTTCATTCTTGGTGCCATTCTACAAATTTCATAAATTCCAAAAATAACTTCAAAAATCAACTCTAAACTACTAAACTAAACTTCCAAAAGCATAAACTACACTTCCTATGCAATTCCCATAGATTTTTCCTCATTTTTCTCCATGAATATTGAATTTTCTAATTTCTCCAACTATGCTCAAAATACATGGTGAAAATCCAAAATTTTTTCATAGAAGCAAAGCTCTTACCTCATGGAACTTGGATCTAGCAAATTTCTCTTGATTCCACCAAGAAATCTCCACTTAAGATGTGCCCTAACCTTCTAAATTTGTGATTTTGAGAGGAAGAAGGTGATGGGGGGTTAAAAATGGTGATTTTTTGGCCAAAATTTCACTTTTAACTGCTCTCAAACCGGCGCTTAAGCGCGGATAAGTGGTGCTTAGGCGCCTGCCTCTCGGTTTAGCTCGCGCTCAAGCGTGAGATGTGGAGCTTAGGTGCCAGTGCACGATTTTCAAGATTTTTAAATTTAAGTAAAATGCACTATTTGCCATACCACCTATAAATGGTCTAATAACTCTTAAATGACTATTTTCAACTTCTTATAACTCTCCTTTATCTCAAAATTCTCCCATATAACTATTTCAATTCGAGGCTAAAAATAACACAAATTTTCACACAAACAAACTTATATTAATTCACAAAGAAATAAAAATACATTTAACACTTAAATCTCACTCTAAATAGCCTTGGATGAGAAAGTTTTCTAAATACAAATACTTTAACACTCATTTCAGAATTAAACACATAAAAAGTCATAAACACTAAAAACTAGACTTAAACACTAACACACTTATGAACAACAATTTTTAACACACAAATACTAACACTAAACTTAATTTCATTCTTCATTTGATGAAACAAACTCAGGTCTTTCATTAGTCTCTCCTGGGGCAGTCGGAATATAAATTTTATAAAACGGATGGTGGTGACATTCTCTGGTACTATCTTCTTCAATCCATTTTTGTTTAAGAAACATCTCCTTATCCACTTCCTCTATATAACTAGGGTGGTTAAATTGCATTTTCAACTGCCATCCAATATGTTCGAGATGTGCATGAATCTCAAGAATCTTGGTCTCTAGTAAGGACATGGTAGATTCAATTTTGTTTATCTTTTCCGAAATTCCATCAATACTAACGGCTAAGAAACTGTTATACAACTCTTATGCACTTTAACTAGTGAAATTCTTCCTCATGGTTTCTTCCTTCTTCTTCAAGTCCATCTCCCGTGAAGACATCTTCTCTAAATCTCTCTCTCTCTCTTAGACATTAGGGATAAAAATGATCTAGGGTGAAATTCCTTTACAAAACCCTTCTATTAATAGACCTAAATCTCTCTAATAACTTCTAGGCACGTCTAGGAACTGCCTTGACACGTTTTTACAAACTAATTGGTGGTTAAACCTTTTAGAATCTGATTTTTTCACATGTGTTTAGACTACCGTGCTTAAGCACCAGATCTGGCGCTTAAGCTCGAGTGCACATTTTGCACTACTCAACTTTAACGTCCAAATTCTCATTCTAACATGTCTAGGTCACTAAATAAAGTCTTAAAATATTCATTAACAAATAATAGTCTCAAAAATACTACCTCAAATTTCTTAATCACACATTAAACAACAATCTAAATAAAAATACACTGATAACTATGGGTTGCCTCCCACAAAGCGCTTGGTTTTAAGTCGTCAGCCCGACGTAACCAGTGCTTATTCTGGTTGACCAACATCATTCCATCATTAAATTTATGCTGATCCCCTATAAAATAAGGTTTCAACCTATGTTCATTAATTTTAAATATTTTCTCAAACTTAAGATCTTTAATATCCACAGCTCCATGAGGATAAACTTTTATCACAACAAATGGGCCCATCCATCTGAACTTAAGTTTGCCTGGAAATAATCTTAACATTGCATTACGTAGCAAAACTTGTTACCCTGGCTGAAAATTTTTAGTAAGAGTCCTTCGATCAGGCCACATCTTCATCTTTTCTTTATAAATTTTAGCACTCTCATAAGATTCATTCCTCATCTCTTCAAGCTCATTTAATTGTAATAATCTTTTCTCACCAACATCTTTCAAATTATAATTGAACTCTTTAATTGCCCATATGCCTTATGCTCAAGTTCAACTGGTAAGTGACAAGTTTCCCAAATATTAGCCTATCGCCCAATATTCTTTATACTCAAGTTCAACTGGTAAGTGACAAGCTTGTCCAAATATTAGCCTATGTGGGGACATTCTTATAGGAGTTCTATATGCAGTTATATAAGCCCACAAAGCATAGTCATATTTGACCGACTAATCCATTTTTGTTGGATTCACAGATTTTTCCATAATTCTTTTAATTTCTCGATTGGATAAGTCAGCCAAACCACTTATCTGAGGATGATAAGCAGTAACAATCTAATGATTTATATGATATTTCTTTAATAACTTCTCCATTATATAATTTTTGAAATGACTTCCCCCATCAGTCATGATAACTCTCAGCATCCCAAATCTACAAAATATGTTCATTTTAAAAAATTGTGCAACACTTTGAGTATCACATCAAGGTAAAGCAACAACTTCTATCCATTTGGATACATAGTCCACTGCTAACAGAATATTTAAATTCATGAAAGATGGTATAAATGGTCCTATTAAATCTAATCCCCAAACATCAAATATTTCAACTTCTAGCATATAATTGAGGGGCATCTCATTCTTTAGATATTGCCTACACTTTGACATCTATCATAAGTTTTGATATAAACATTAACATCTCTAAAAATTGTAGGCCAATAGTTGACATCTATCACAAGTTTTTATATAAGCATTAACATCTCTAAAAATTGTAGGCCAATTTTAACTTACTTCTAGCATATAATTGAGGGGCATCTCATTTCTTCTAGAAATATTGCCTACTCTTTGACAGATCACATATTTTGATATAAGCATCAACATCTTTAAAAATTGTAGGCCAATAGAATTCAGATTGTAAAATTTTGTATGTTATTTTATCAACACCAAAATGTCCCCCAAAATCAAAATTATATTTTTGGATAATCTCATAAGTTTCTTCTAATGGTACGCATCTTTGAATAATCAGATCCTTTCCTTATTTATATAAAAATGGGTCATCCCAAAAATAAGTAAAATAAATTTCATCTTCTGTTGGTATGTCATTCGATAGGGTATAATATCACTAAAAATAAAGTTTACAATATCGGCATACCACGGAACATGCCACTCATTATTATTGAACAGTTTTTCATCAGGAAAATGCTTGTTAAATTCTTTTTCAAAATAGAGTGCTTTTTTTTTAATTCAAGCCTGGACAAATGATCATCAATTTGATTTTTAATCCCCTTCCGATCTACTATTTCAAAATCAAATTCTTGCAAAAGAAGAATCCATCTTATAAGTTTAGGTTTAGCATCCTACTTTTTCTTTAAGTACTTAATAGCAGAATGATCTATATGCACTATACAATGAGTTCCAATTAAATATGATCTAAATTTATCAAAAGAAATATACTATTGCTAATAACTCTTTTTCAGTTGTTGTATAATTAATTTGAGTTTCATTAAGAATACTATTGTTAATAACTCTTTTTCAGTTATTGTATAATTAATTTGAGTTTCAATAAGAGTTTTACTAGCATAATAAATAACTTTAAAAATTTTATCATACTTTTTTCCTAAAACAGCTCTAATATCATAATCAGTAGCATCACACATCAATTCAAAAGGTTTTCCCTAGTCTGGTGAAACTATAATTGGTGCAGTGATTAATTTTTCTTTTAATAACATAAAAGATTTTAGAAATTCCTCATAAAAATTAAAAATTACATCTTTCTCCAGTAATGGCATAAAGGCTTAGTAATATTTGAAAAGTCTTTAATATATCGCTTGTAGAATCCAGCATGTCCTAAAAAACTCCTAATTTCTCTTACACTTGTTGGATAAGGTAAATTAGTGATCACTTGAATTTTAGTAGGATCTACTTCAATACCATTTTTTGATATTTGATGTCCTAATACAATTCTTCCTACTACCATAAATTAGAATTTTTCCCAATTAAGGACTAAATTTGTTTCTTCACAGCGCTTAAGAACTTTAGATAAATGTTTAAGCATGAGTCAAATGAAGTTCTAAACACTGAAAAATCATCCATGAATACTTCAATCCCTTTTTGCAAACATCAGTCAAATGAAGTACCAAACAATGAAAAGTCATCCATAAATACTTCAATCATTTTTTCAATTAAATCACAAAATATTACCTTCATACATCTTTGAAATGTTGCAGGGGCATTACATAAACCAAGGGGAACTCTTCTAAAAGAAAAAGTTCTATAAAGACTGATAAAAGTTGTTTTATCTTAATCCTTAGGAGATATTTGAATTTGGAGATAACCAATATATCCATCTAGAAAATAAAAGTATTCATGCCCAGCTAGTCTATTCAACATTTGATCTAGAAAAGGTAATGGAAAATGATCTTTCCTAGTTACAAGATTTAATTTTCTATAATCAATGCATATTTGCCACCCTGTAACTTGTCTAGTAGGTATTAGCTCATTATGTTCATTCACAGTTACAGTCAGTCCTTCTTTCTTAAGAACACAGTGAATTGAACTAACCCATGCACTATCTGAAATAGGGTAGATAATCTCAGCATCTAACCACTTAAATATTCTTTCTTTACAGATTCTTTCATAGTAGGATTCAGTATCCTTTGCAGATCAGCCCTGAGTTTGCAGTTCTCTTCCATATAAATTCTATGCATATAAATTGAAGGACAGATTCCTTTAATATCAGCAATTGTCCATCCAAAGACTTTCTTAAAATTTTTCAGAATTTTCATCAACCTTTCTTCTTCTTCCATCGTTAATTTTGAGGGAATTATAACCAGTAAAGTAGAGGAATCTCCCTAAAAAGACACATTTTAAATGATCAGGAAGTAGCTTCAACTCAAGTTCTGGAGGTTTTTCAATAGATAGACAAAATGATTTATCTTTATCTATCATGTCCAAAATTTCAAAACTTTATTGAACATAGTTTGAATCTTCCTTAAAAAGGTCTTCGCATTGATTTAATTCCTCTTCTTGCTCGTGTTCCAAATATTTTTATTTAGATTTTTCTTCATACGTAGTTTTGAAATGGCATTCACTTAAATATCTTATAACATCCATTCAAAAACATTCATCATCTTTACCTTTTCCATGGTATTTCATTGACCTTGAAATATTGAAAGTAACATTTTGATCTTTGACGCACATTGTTATTTCCCCTTTCTGCACATCTATCAAGGCTCTTCCAGTGGCTAAGAAAGGTCTCCCTAAAATGTTAGGCATCTCTTTATCTTCTTCCATATCTAGCACAATTAAATCAACAAGAAAGATAAATTAATCAACTTTCACTATGACATCTTCTATAACTCATTTAGGGTATGTTATCGAACGATCTGATAACTGCAGAGTTACGGTAGTAGGGGTTATTTTTCCTAATCATAATATTTTAAATATTGATAATGGCATAAGGTTAATGCTTACACATAAATCACATAAAGCTTCCCTATAAAATCTGTCTCCTATTGCACATGGAATTGTAAAGCTACCAGGATCTTTAAGTTTTTCAGAAATCTTCTTCTAAATTATAGCACTGCACTCCTCACTAAGTTCAACAGTCTCATTATCTTCAAACTTCCTTTTTCTGTTGAGAATATCCTACATAAGTAAATGGAATATTAATTGTAAGCTTCTTAAATATTTCCATAAATGTTGAAAATTGCTTATCCAACTTCTGCTGACAAAGTCTCTGAGGAAATGGAGGTGATGGTTTTTCTAAATCATATTTTAGTGGATAAATAGGTCTCTCAGAATCTTTTAGATCGTCCTTTTTTTATTCTTCAATTTCTTCTCTCTCTACTTCAATTTCTTTTTGAACCCTACCTTCCAACTGTCTTCCGCTTCTAAGTTGAACGACTTTTACTTGCTCTTTATTTTGGTCTTTTAGATTTGATTCAGTACTAATATAAAGTGTTCCTTGGGATCTATTACTTAATGAATTTGCAATTTGCCCAAGTTGATTCTCAATAATTCTAATTGTAGTTCCTTGACTTTGTAATTAATTTCCCATTTGTAACACCACTTCTTCTATAAACAACTTCTTCTACTTAAATTGTGTATTACTGTTGAAACCTGGAGGATATGTAGATTTATAATTATTATTCCCTTGGTTGTTCCAGTTTCCAAATGGGTTTACTTGGTTGTTCCCCCATTGCTAATTATTATCACCCAAATTGTTATACCAGTAAAAGTTGAGATGATTCTTCCAACCTGGATTATAATAATTTGAATATGGTTTATTCTGTTTGTTATTTATGACATTCAAAGTTTCTAATGATGCTTGAGAATCTACCATTTGGCCTAATGAATTTTCTTCAATCATTGAAATTGGATGAGAAAAATTCATTCCAAATTGATCTAACTTCCTTGAAATTGTAGCAACTTGATTTGCTAACAAGTAAATGCACCAGATTCATGAATATTGGCTAATTTCTTAGGATTCACTCTCTCAGAAGGCCATTGAAAATTATTGGTAGCCATCTCTTCAATTAAAGCATAAGCATCATGTGTTTTGACATCAATGAACCACCAACATCAACATCGATAATAGATCTAAGAGAACCAATTAATCCATTATAAAAGGTTTGAATTATTAACCTAGCAGCGACATCAATAATAGATCTAAGAGAACCAATTAATCCATTATAAAAGGTTTGAATTATTACAGTGACATCAATAATTGATCTAAGAGATTCACTAATCCATTATAAAAAGTTTGAATTATTAACCAATATGGTATAACATGGTGTGGACACTTTCTTAAGAGTNCTATATCACATGTAGAACCCAACATGTCCTAAATAACTCTAAATTTCCCTTATATTTGTTGGATAAGGTAAATTAGCGATCACTTGAATTTTAACAGGATCTGCTTCCATACCGTTTTCTGATATTTGATTACCTAATATAATTCCTCCTACTACCATAAATTGACATTTTTCTCAGTTAAGGACTAAATTTGTTTCTTTACAGCACTTAAGAATTTTAGATAAATATTCTAAACATGAGTCAAATGAAGTTCCAAACACTGAAAAGTCATCCATAATGACTTCAATCCCTTTTTCAATTAAATCACAAAAAGTTGTCATTATACATCTTTGATATGTAGCAGAGGCATTACATAAACCAAAGGGCATTCTTCTAAAAGCAAAAGTACCATTAGGACTGGTAAATGTTGTTTTCTCTTGATCCTCATGAGATATTTGAATTTGGTGATAATATGTATATCCATCCAGAAAATAAAATTATTTATGCTCAGCTAGTCTATCCAGCATTTGATCTAGAAAGGGTAGTGGAAAATGATTTTTTCTATTGGAAAGATTTAATTTTCTATAATCAATGCATATTCGCCAACCTGTAACTTGTCTAGTATGTATTAACTGATTATGCTCATTCACAGTTATAGTTACTCCTCCTTTTATAGGAACACAGTGAATTGGACTAACCCATGCACTATCTGAAATAGGGTAGATAATTCCAGCCTTAGGAACAAACTGAATTGGACTAACCCATGCACTATCTGAAATAGGGTAAATAATTCCAGCATCTAACCACTTAAATATTCTTTCTTTACAGATTCTTTCATAGTAGGATTTAATCTCCTTTGTGGATCAACCCTGGGTTTGCAGTTTTCTTCCATAATAATTCTATGCATACAAATAGAAGCACTGATTCCTTTAATATATGCAATTCATTCGAAGGCTTTCTTAAAATTTTTCAGAATTTTCATCATCTTTTCTTCTTCTTCCTTTATTAACTTCAAGGAAATTATAACAGGTAAAATAGAGGAATCTCCTAAAAAGGCATATTTTAAATGTTCAGGAAGTAATTTCAACTCAATTTCTGGAGGTTTTTTAATAGATTGACAAAATGAGTTATCCTTGTCTATCGTGTTGAAAATTTCAAAACTTTCTTGAACATAACTTGAATCTTCCTTAAAAAGGTTTACACATTGGTCTAATTCCTCTTCTTGCTCGTGTTCCAAATATTTTTCTTCATATTTTCTTCATAAGTAGTCTTAAAATGGCATTCGCTCAGATATCTTATAACATCCATTCTATAGCATTCATCATCTTTACCTTTTGTAGGGTAGTTCATTGATTTTGAAATGTTAAAAGTAACAGTTTGATGATTGACTTGCATTGTTAATTCTTCTTTGTGCACATCTATCATTGCTCTTCCTGTGTCTAGGAAAGGTCTCCTCAAAATGATAGGTATTTCTTTATTTTCCTCCATATCGAGCACATTGACATCAACAGGAAAGATAAATTGATCCACTTTCATTAGGACATCTTCTATAACCAGTTTAGGATAGGTTATTGAACGATCTGCTAACTGTAAAATTACAGTAGTAGGGGTTATTTCTCCTAATCCCAATTGTTTAAATATTGATAATGACATAAGATTAATGCTTGCTCCTAAATCACATAAAGCTTTCCCATAAAATCTAACTCCTATTGCACATGAAATTGTAAAGCTACCAAGATCTTTAAACATTTGAGGAAGTTTCTTCTAAATTATAGCATTGCACTCCTCACTAAGTGCAATAGTCTCATTATCTACAAATTTCCTTTTTCTGTTGAGAATATCCTTCATAAACTTTACAGAGCTTGACATTTGTTCGAAGGATTCAGTAAATTGAATATTAATTGCAAGATTCTTAAATATTTCCAGAAATTTTGAAATTTTCTTATCCAACTTCTATTATCAAAGTCTCTGCAAAAATGGAGGTGGTGCTTTTCTAAATTAATTTTTGGTAGAGAAATAGGTCTTTTAGAATCTTTTAGAGTGTCCTCTTTTGATTCTTCAATATCTTCTCTCTCTACTTGAATCTCTTTTTGAACCCTATCTTCCAACTCTCTTCCACTTCTAATTTGTACGGCTTGAACTTGCTCTTTATTTTGGTCTTTTAGATTTGATTCAGTATTACTAGGAAGTGTTCCTTGGGATCTATTATTTATTGAACTTGTGATTTGCCCAAGTTGATTCTCAATATTTCTAATTATAGCTCCTTGACTTTGTAACTGATTACCCATTTGAATATTTCTAATTGTAGCTCCTTGACTTTATAACTGATTTCCCATTTGTAACACCACTTCTTCTATAGACAACTTCTTCTCCTTAAATGAGTATTACTATTGATTCCTAGAGGGTAACTAGACCAATAATTATTATTCCCTTGGTTCTTCTAGTTTACCAATGGGTTTACTTGGTTATTCCCCCATTATTGATTATTACCATCCGAATTGTTATTCTTGTTAAAGTTGGGATGGTTCTTCCAACCAGGGTTATAATAATTAGAATATAGGTTATTCTACTTATTTTTTATGGAATTGAAAGTCTCTAGTGATGTTTGAGAATCTACCATTTGGTCTATTGAATTCTCTTCAATCATGGAAATTGCTTGAGAAAAATTATTTCCAAATTGGTCTAACTTCCTTGAAATTGCAGCAACTTGATTTGCTAACGTAATAAATTCATCGGTTTCATGAATATTGGCTACTTTCTTTAGATTCACCCTCTCTGAAGTTCATTGAAAATTATTGGTAGCCATCTCTTCAGGTAAAGCATAATCATCATGAAATGGTTTTTACATCAATGAACCACCAGCAGCGCCATCGATAATATATCTAAGAGAACCAATTAATCCATTATAAAAAATTTGAATTATTACCCAATCTGGTATATCATGGTGTGGACACTTTCTTAAGAGCTCTTTAAATTATTCCCGTGCTTCATAAATAGATTCCCCTTCGAATCAATAAAAAGATATATTATCATTTCTAAGCTCCGTAGTTTTTAATGGTGGAAAATATTTAGTAGGGAATTTTTGTGCTAAATCACCCCATGTTCAGATAGATCTAGGTGCTAATGATTTGAACCACATCTTAGCTTTCTCCCTCAGTGAGAAGGGAAATAACTTAAGTCTTATGACATCATCTGAAATACCATCGTATTTAAATGTAGCACCCAGTTCTAGAAAATTGGTAAGTTGTAAATTTGGATCTTCAGTTGGTGATCCCCCAATTGATTATTTGATACTATTTGGATAATAGCAAGTTTAAGCTCAAATGAGATACCCACTACAGTAGGTTTTTGAATACTACAATGAAGTTCATCTACAGTAGGGTTGGCATAATCTCTTAAAGGTCTAAACTCTTGATGAATTTCAGCATTTTGATTATTTTGGTTTTGCATTTTTGTAATTTTTTTAGATTTTTCAAGATTTTTAATTTCTTTTGGTGTTTCTGATTTTTCTTATAGTTCTTTATAATTCAGAATCGTAGGGCACTAGTCCTTCAGAGCCTGAACTACGCATACAGTAACATAAAATAAACTACAATAAAATAAAATAAAATAAAACATATAAAATAAGATACAATATTTAAAGTTTAAATAAGACTGTCTAAAAANTATTTTAGCTTGTCATTTCTGTAACTTTTTTTAGATTTTTCAGGATTTTTTATTTTTTTAGTTTTTCTGTTTTTTCTAATAGTTTTTTCTAGTCCTTTAGAACCTGAACTACACATACACTAACATAAAATAAATTAACATAAAATAAAACATAAAAAATAAGATACAATATTTAAAGTTTAAATAAGGCTTTCTAAAAATAGAAATTTACTTAGTTTTCTTCCCTAGCAACGACGCCAAAAACTTGATCCCGACTTAATGTTTATGCATAGTATAACAATAGTTCTGATGGTATTTTTCATTTATATTTCCTTACTTTGCAACAAAACCAAAACTTGATCTTGAAGAAAAATAAGAATTAAAATTTTTAATTTATAAATATTTATATTGGGATACTATGCAAGTATACGTATCATTATCAAGTAATATAGGACTTCTTGAATAAGTCCTGACTATTGAACCCACCAGGAAAATTATGCAATATGCACTTTTTAGAAAGTTTTTTTTTAAAAACGATAATTACTAAATCTAAAAATGATTTTTGCAGGCTTTTAAATTTTAAATATTTTTGGTATTTTAGATATTTTAACAAAACAGTAACAACTTAAAAAGAAAACTAAAGTTTTTGTAGAAGAAAAGCACTTAGGAGCAATAACATTCTATACCCTCAATCATATTGTTGACTGTCTTAAAGACTGGCTAGGCAAGGAAGATACTAGCTCTCACTCTAGAGTTTCTTCGATTCCCTCCACCTGGGGGCTAATATTATCGTATCAGAACCTAAAAAAATAAACCAAGTTGGGGGCTTGAACCTATCACGTTAAAGTCCTCTAACTCTACACCCATCAACGAATATTTCCTTATTTATTTTCACTCAATGATATGAACTACATTCTCATTCATACAACCTCATGTGATTTTTTCCAATTGTTGACTGAGATAATTTCAGCCTNAGTTTTTGATTAAGACCTTAATATCAAACACAAAGGGAAGATTATGCAATACGCACTTTTTTGAAAGTTTTTCTATTTTTAAAATAATAATTACTTAAGCTAAAAATGATTTTTTGCATAAATTTAAAATTTAAATATTTTTGGTATTTTTGATATTTTAACGAAACAGTAACAACTTCAAAAGAGAACTAAAGTTTTTATAGAAGAAAAGTACTTAATATGTAAAAATATTTCTTCTTATCATGAATAAGTAATAAGTATAGGAATTTGGTTGTGGAAGTATGCAAATTTTGTTATGTCAAATATGAGATATAATATTGTTTACCCTTATTAGAGATCCTATAAAGAACATTGGTTGATTTAAAGTTTGAATAGTTCTGAAGATTGGCTAGGCAGGAAGATACTAGCTCTCAGTCTAGAGTTCCCTCGTTTCCCTCCACATGGGGGCTAACATTCTTGTATCAGAACCTAAAATAAAAAACCAAGTTGGGGACTTTAATCTATCCCTTTAAAGTCCTCTAACTCTACACCAATTAATGAATATTTTTCTATTTATTTGCACTCAATCATATGAACTACATTCTCATTCATACAACCTCATGTGATTCGTTCCAATTGTTGACGGAGACAATACCATCCCACGTCTTACATGTTCTCACAACAAATTTTAACATTTGAATTGGCCAAATCAAGAATTAATTGAGGTACATGGATTTAAATCATCACAACTTCTTCCAATATTAAAGATCAATACTCTCCACAACTTCCAAAAAACTTAATTAGTTATCATTTTTAGGAAGAAAGATAAAGAAAACTACTCAAAATCTATGGAGAAAACAAAATCACACTTTAGTTGAAAAGAAGAAATCATTGTCAAACCAACAACAAGTCTCGATTAAAACCAAAAGTAGTCTGAAACAAAAAAGATAAAAATGTATCTCAAGTACTCCACCAAACTATTGAAGTTCCTTTAAATCTCTTCTCTTTTAAAATCACTCAAAAAAAAATAAAAAATAAAATAAAATAAATAAAAAGTGGTTCATGAAAATCTCTCCGAACTAACTCCCTAGAGAAGAACATTCAAAACTTGCCAATATTTTTAGGACTCTTTTCTAAGTCCTATCTTCTTTCTTTTATAGTTTTCCAAGAGGTGCCTTAGGATCTCTTCAAAATGTGTCTTAATTAGATGTATTTGCCAGTGATGCATCCTTTCATGATAATATTTGTCCATGGTAGTTACAACCACCTATTAAGCCAGTGGGTGCCTCAAAATCCTCTTCAAAATTTGTGAAAATTGATTCTACTATTCTAATAACTGCCACACGTGCTTAAGCGCGGGGTCTCGGCGCTTAGGCGCGACCTTCTCTATTTAACCGGTGCTTAAGCGCCAGATTTGACGCTTAGGTACCAAAACTTTTTTGCACAATTTTTCACCTTTTTGCTCCAAATTTGATCCTTTTTCACTCCTTTAAGCATTTTTCTATTTTTACTTGTATCTGCAAGAAAAACACAAAAATACCTTCCATTAAAGCACAATATCTCAAAAATAGTTATAAAAATGTGTGTAAGAACACTATATATTTTATTTGTATGAATAAGTATGCTCCTATTTGTCACAAAACCACAATTCAATTTAGCAATTATTAGGATCTTATTTTAAGGGGAAAGGGATTTTTGTTATATAAAGTCTTTCCAAAATTTAACCATTCTCTTTAGATTAGATTTTTATTTATATTTGTTAACATTAATTTTATAGTAAATTAATAAATTCAGTAAAACAAAACTTTTTGAAATTTCCAAACTAAGACTTAATAGTAGTAGACTAGAATTTATCTTAAGGGATTTCTTACCTCGCTTCTCTATGGGATTCATTCTGGGGTTTTAAACAAAGCCCTTATTTACTTGAAATGATAATGCATTTGCATAGAATCCCTAGTGTGTTAAATATAAATCAATTCTAAATTCTATATCATATCTATTTTGCACACTAGCTGCACCGCCTAAAGAAACTTTTTCTAGTTTTTGGCCTGGAAACTAAATAACTATATAATTGCGGGTCAAGACACTAGATGAACCCAGATAACAAAACAGACTACGTAAGCATGTCCAAAATTTCAATTTTACCTAGGAAGGCCACCCCTTTTGTTATGGTTCCGTACAAGAGGGAATCACGTGAAAATTAACGTGTTAAAGTGAAATATAATAATAATATTTTATTATAATGCTAGGATTTATAATAAAAGAATGAAAGAATGGCATGATCAAAAGATAATAAAAAAGAATTTGATCCTAGATAGGAAGTTTTATTATACAATACAAGATTGCAATTATTTCCTGGAAGAATGAAGTCTAGGTGGAAAGGGCCATTCAGTTTTGGAAAAGTCTATCTCTATGGAGTTGTTAATATTGAAGATCCAAGACTGGAAGGATATTTAGAGTGAATCTACCAATATTGAAACCATATTTTGATGTTCAAAGACTAGTTTTTAAAGAGACTGTAATGTTGGGTCATCCAGAATAAAGAATAGGAATGTTGAGCTGACGACATTAAACCAAGCGCTTTTGCGGGATGCAACCCAAACTTAACGTTGTTCATTATGGTTGTGTGTTTTTGTTCAGAATATTTACATATATTTATATTTGTGTTTTTATAGATTCCGTGTATTCGAGAAATTTGAAATTGAAAAAAATTAAAACCATCTTTATTTACCTAATTATAAGGAAGAATTGAGAATTTTTTAGATCAAAATTGAAATGGTCAATCTTTTGGAACTGGTGTATAATGAACCAGAATGGTGCATGATGCGCCACATTTCAAAGAGCTGGCACATGATGCGCCATAGCGACAAATATGACTTAAAACATTTCAAAAGGGGGTTTTTGGAAAGTTCTTTGACACACCTAAAATATATAGTGTTTTTAGACACATTTTTATACATATTTTTTAGATATTGCACTTTAATGGAAAGTATTTGTGTATTTTTATTTTAGGTACAATTAAAAGGTGAAAAATGCTAAAAAAACTGAAAAAGGATCAAATTTGGAGCAAAATTACAAAAATGGTGCAAAAGTATTTTGGCGCCTAAGCGCCGGTGAAACAGTGAAGGCTGCGCCTAAGCCTTAGAGGCCTTGCGCTTTGTGAGTGACAGTTACTTGATGAGTTAATTCATTTTGATGAATTTTGAAGGGACATTTGAGGCTCCCATTGGCTAAAATGGGTGGTTATAACCACCAAGGACTAAAATATAATTAAAGGACTTGTGAAAAGAGGCATCCCTTGGAAAATACATTGAATCTGGACAAATTTTCAAGGGATACCAAGGCACCTCTTGGAAAATATAAAAGAAGGAAATTGAGACTTTGAACAGAGTCCTGAAGTGAGTCTAAAAGAGACTTGAAAAGTTCTCAAAAACGTTCGTAGAGAAGCTGTTAGAGAAAATTTCAGGCACCATAAATTATTTTTCCTTTTGTTTTTAGTTTTATTTTGAGAGTGAAGAGTATTGTAAGAGAGAAGAGATTCAAAGAAACTTCAAGAGTTTGGTGGAGGATTTGAGATTAATTTTTATCTTCATTTTAAACTACTTTTGATTTTAATCGAGACTTCTAGTTGGTTTCACAATGATTTCTACTTTTAAAGAAAAGTTTGGTTTTCTTTTCTCCATGGATTCTGAGTAGTTTTCTTTATCTTTCTCCTTAAATTGATAAGTAATTAAAGTATTGGATGGAATTTGTGGAGTGTATTAATCTTTATTGTTGGAAGAAGTTGTGATGATTTAATTCTATGCACTTCATTTACTTCTTGATTTGGCCCATCTAGATGATAAAATTTGTTGTGAGATAATGTAAGAACCGAGCTGGTATTGTCTCAATCACATGAGATTTTATGAATAAGAATGTAGTTCATATGATTGAGTGCAAATAAATAGTGATATAATCTTTGAAGGGTGTAGAGTTAAAGGACTTTAGAGTGACAGGCTAAAGCCCCCAACTTGGTTTATTATTTTAGGTTTTGATACGAGATGTTAGCCCCCAGGTGGACTTGAGAAACTTTAGAGTGAGAGCTAGTGTCTTCCCTGCCTAACCGGACTTCAAAACTCTTCAAACTTTAAATTAGCCAATGTTCTTTATAGCATCCCTAGTAAGGTTAAAGAATAATATTGCTCATATTTAGCACAACACAATGTGAATACTTCCACAACATAATTTTTATACTTATTATTGATTCATGATAAGGAAAAAGATATTTCGTATTCGGTGCTTTTCTTTCACATATACCCATGTTATCTTTAATAAGTTTTTATTTCATTTTCAAACATTAAAATACAAAAAAGAGTTTAAATTTCATTTGTGTGATAAAAACTATAGTTTAAGTATTTGTATTTTTAAAGTAGAAAGTTTGTTTCGTTAATTATAGAACTGTGAAGAATCCATGTGAGTTCGATATTCGGGACTAAGTAAAAAAGTCCTATATTACATGATAACGTAGTATCCCAATATATATTAAGTTAAAAAGTTAAATTCTTATTTTCTCCAAAATCAAGTTTTTGGTATTGTTGCAAAGTAAGGAAAGACAAGTTAAAAATATAATTAAACACATTGTTATACTATTGCATATAAATAGTCGATATCATGTTTTTGGCGCTGTTGCCCTTGGAGGATTGATTGAAAAAAATTTTCTATCTTAAAAAGTCTTATTTAAACTTTAAGAGTTATTGTAGGGATATCATATTATATTATTTTATTTATAAAGTATTTTATGTGTTTTATTTTATTTTATTGTCAGTGTGTGTGTAGTTCAGGTTCTGAAGGACTAGCGCCCTACAATTCTGAATTAGAAAGAACTGTTAAGAAAATCAAAAAAAAGAAAAATAAATAAAATTTTGAAAAAATTAATAAAATTACAGAAATGGCATATCAAAATAATCAAATTATTGAAATTCATCAGGAGTTTAGACCATTAAGAGATTATGCTAACCCTACGGTAGATGAACTTCATTATAGTATTAAAAAACCTACTGTAGTGGCAAATTCATTTGAGTTTAAACCTCTTATTATCCAAATGGTATTAAATAATCAGTTTGGGTGATCTCCAACAGAAGATACAAAATTACATTTTAATAATTTTCTAGAATTGTATGCTACATTTAAATATAATCGTGTATCAGATGATGTCATAAGACGTAGATTATTTCCTCTCACACTGAGGGATAAATATAAGATGTGGTTGCATTTGTTAGCACCTGGATTTATCAGAACTTTGGGTGATTTAGCACAAAAATTCCTTGCTAAATATTTTCCACCATAAGAAACTGTGAAACATAGAAATGATATTACATCCTTTAATTAGTTTGAGGGGGAATCTATATATGAAGCATGGGAATGATTTAAAGATCTGTTTAGAAAGTGTCCACACCATGCTATACTAGATTGGTTAATAATTCAAACTTTATTTAATGGATCACTCTATCTCTTAGATCTATTATCAATGTTATTGTTGGTGGTTCATTAATGTCAAAACCATTTCATGACGCTTATGTTTTAATTTAAGAAATAACTAACAATAATTTTTAATGGCTTTCTGAGAGGTGAAATCTTGAAAAAGTAGCCAATATTCATGAATCTGATGCATTTATTATGTTAGCAAATCAAGTTGCTGCAATTCTTCAAGGATGTTAGACCAATTTGGAATGAATTTTTCTCAACCAATTTCATGATTGAAGAGAATTCATTAAGCCAAATGGTAGATTCTCAAGCATCATTGGAAAATTTTAATACCATAAATAACAATCAGAATAACCCATATTTGAATTATTACAAACCAGATTGGAGTAACCATCCTAATTTTAACTGGAATAATACTTCAGGTGGTAGTAACCATCAATGGGGGAACAACCAAGTAAACTCATTGAGAAAATGGAACAACCAAAGGAATTATAAGAATAGATCTACCTATCCTCCAGCTTTCAATAGTAAAAAAGAGAATAAGATATCCATAGAAGAAGTGGTTTTACAAAGGGAAAAGCAGTTACAAACTCAAGGAGCTACAATTACAAATATTAAGAATCAACTTGGACATATTTTAAATCCATTAAGTAATAGATCCCAACGAACACTTCCTAGTAATACTGAAATAAATCTAAAAGACCAGAATAAATAGCAAGTAAAAGCCATTCAACATAGAAGCGGAAGAGAGTTGGAAGACAATGTTCAAAAAGAAATTGAAGTAGAGAAAAAAGAAATTGAAGAACCAAAAAAGGATGCTCTGAAAGGTTTAGAAAGACCTATTTCTCCACCGAAAATTGACTTGGAAAAAACCACCACCATTTCCTCGGCAACTTTATTAACACAAGTTGGATAAGCAATTTTCAAAATTTTTAGAAATTTTTAAGAATCTTACAATTAATATTCCATTTGCTGAAGCCTTAGACAAATGTCAAGCTATGTAAAATTTATGAAGTATATTCTCAATAGTAAAAGAAAGTTTAAAGATCATGAGACTATCACACTTAGTGAGAAGTTCAGTGCTATAATTCAGAAAAAGCTTCCTGAAAAGCTTAAAGATCTCGGTAGCCTTACAATTCCATGTGCAAAAGGAGACAGATTTTATGGGAAAGCTTTATGTGATTTAGGTGCAATCATTAACCTTATGCCATTATCAATATTTAGAAGACTATATTAGGAGAAATAACCCTTACTGCTGTAACTCTGCAGTAAGGAGATCGTTCAATGATTTACTCTAAAGGAGTTATAGAGGATGTCTTAGTGAAAGTGGATCAATTTATCTTTCCTGTTGATTTCATTGTGCTAGTTATGGAGGAAGATAAAGAGATATCTATCATTTTGGGGAGACCATTCCTAGCCATAGGAAGAATAATGATAGATGTGCATAAGTGGGAATTGATAATGCGTGTCAATGATCAAAAGGTTACTTTCAATATTTCAAGATCAATGAAATATCCTATAAAAGGTAGACATGATGAATGTTATAGAGTGGATGTTATAAGATATTTGACTGAATGTCATTTCAAAACTAATTATGAAGAGAAATATGAAATAAAAGGTTTGGAACACGAGCAAGAAGAGAAATTAGATCATTGTAAATATCTTTGTAAGTAAGATTCAAAGTATGTTTGAGAATGTTTCAAAATTTTGGATACCATAGATAAATCATTTTGTTAATAGATGTAAAGTGGTGCACTGCATATTTTCGCATAAAAATGAAGAATGGAAAAATCATGGCATTGGCGTAAGATGCGCCAATTTACAGAGAATTGGTGCATGATGCACCAGATTTGGTGCAAGATGCGCCAAATTCCCAAAAACACCAGATTGCATTAAAAATTGCAAAATTACACAGTAAAACTCTATTTTTACTGCTTAGGTCATCTCCTACTTGTAAACCTTGTCCTAGGGCTTCACATTGAGTGCGATAAAGAAGATTTCAGAGGCCAAAAATATTAGATTTCATCTTCTATTAGTAAGAGCTTCACTTTAAATTAGAATTTTTCTATTTTCACCAAGGATTTTTCCTACATTATAGAAAATTCAAAATTTAGGATTTTTCATGAAAGAGCTTCAAGAAAAAAAATGGTGAAAATTTCTTACCAAATAATCTTACTTGGGGAGTTAGATTTTTAATTTTGTAATTTATTTGGAATTTATTTAGATTTTCATAAAACTTCCAATAGCTCCACGAGTAAAGAGTGGATTGCCATCAAATGATTTGGATACATGAAGTTTTGTCAATTTCATGGGCCAACACAGTTATAACACTTAAATAGAATCAAGAAGATTGATCCAGGAATGCGCAGTTGCTAACCCAGGTGGCAAGATCGAAAGTTTGATCATTGCCAAAAATTGGGAAAGGTTTTGCTATTTAACTGTAGTAGCAATTGTATCAATGATTTGAGAGTTTTATGCAAACTTTAGGTTCACTGCTGATGATCACATCCTTGAAAGAGGTAAGCAAGTTGAAATTTTTGGAGAAAGGATCAAGTTTTTATTGGCAGAGAAATGTATTTCATGATGAATATGCTGCATTCATGATGACAGATTCATCACTGGATGAAGTGATTGCCTATCTGACTGATGTAAGAGGAGAATGGAGAATTAAAAATATTAAAAAAGTTAACTTCTCTCCTTCCATTTTGACTATTCAGTGGTATGACACAACTTCATCTCTGCTAAATTACAGCCTTATGCACAAAAAATATATGCATTTTTAGACTTATATTTTATATTCATTTTTGGTTATATTATGTTTTAAAGGAAGGTATTTTTCATCTTTTATTGCAAGTTGATTATTTTTAGCACCTTTAGCAAAAAGAAAGAAAAAAACAATGGAATTTATAGTCAAAATGGCGTTTTGGAGAGAAATACTCAGCGCCAACGACGCCAGCATGGATGTCGACAGCTCCAACAAGAAGGAAGGAGTCCAGAACAGTAGGAGAGCCAACTACGCTAGACTGGGCACCAATGGTGCCATTTGACTAAGAGCACAAATTAATTTTGGGTCACTGGCGTTCACAGATATCTTATAACATCCATTCTATAACATTCATCATCTTTACCTTTTGCAGGGTATTTCAATGTCTTGAAATGTTAAAAGTAATAGTTTGATCATTGACGTGCATTGTTAATTCCCCTTTCTGCACATCTATCATTTCTCTTCCTGTGGCTAGGATGCATTGTTAATTCCCCTTTTTGCACATCTATCATTGCTCTTCCTGTGGCTAGGAAAGGTCTCCATTGACGCACATTGTTAATTCCCCTTTTTGCACATCTATCATTGCTCTTCCTGTGGCTAGGAAAGGTCTTCACTTTATCTTCCTCCATATCTAGCACAATGAAATAAACTGGAAAGTTAAACTGATCCACTTTCAATAGGACATCTTCTATAACTCTTTCCTCCACATCTAGCACAATGAAATCAACAGGAAAGATAAATTGATCCACTTTCAATAGGACATCTTCTATAACTCCTTTATGATAGGTTATTGAACGATCTGCTAACTGCAGAATTACAGTAGTACGGGTTATTTCTCCTAATCCCAATCTTTTAAATATTAGTAATTGCATAAGGTTAATGCTTGCACCTAAATCACATAAAGCATTCCCATAAAATCTATCTCCTATTGCACAGGAAATTGTAAAGCTACTAGGATCTTTAAGCTTTTTAGGAAGTTTCTTCCAAACTATAGCACTACACTCCTCACTAAGTGCAATAGTCTCATTATCTTCAAACTTCCTTTTTCTGTTAGGAATATCCTTCATAAACTTTACATAGCTTGGCATTTGTTCTAAGGCTTCAGCAAATTGAATAAATTGTAAGCTTCTTAAATATTTCCAGGAATTTTGAAAACTTCTTATCCAACTTCTTTTGTCAAAGTCTCTGCCAAAATGGAGGTGGTGGATTTTCTAAATTAATTTTTGGCAAAGAAATAGGTCATTCAGAATCTTTTAGAGCATCCTCTTTTGATTCTTCAATTTCTTCTCTCTCTACTTCAAACTCTTTTGGAACCCTACCTTTCAACTCTCTTCCACTTCTAAGTTGTACGGCTTTAACTTGCTCTTTATTTTGGTATTTTAGACTTCATTCAGTATTACTAGGAAGTGTTCCTTGGGAACTATTACATAATGAACTTGCGATTTGCCCAAGTTGATTCTCAATATTTCTAATTGTAGCTCCTTGACTTTGTAACTGATTACCCTTTTGTAACAATAGTTCTTCTATAGAAAACTTCTTATTCTTAAATTGTGTATTACTGTTTATTCTTGAAGGATAAGTAGACCTATAATTATTATTTCCTTGATTGTTCTAGTTTACCAATAAGTTTACTTGGTTTTTCCCCCATTATTAATTATTTGCACCTGAATTGTTATTCTAATTAAAGTTGGGATGGTTCTTCCAACCAGGGTTATAATAATTGGAATATAGGTTATTCTACTTATTATTTATGGCATTAAAAGTCTCTAATGATGTTTGAGAATCTACCATTTGGCCTAATGAATTCTCTTCAATCATGAAAATTGTTTGAGAAAAATTATTTCCAAATTGGTCTAACTTCCTTGAAATTGCAGCAACTTGATTTGCTAACATAGTAAATGCATCAGTTTCATGAATATTGGCTACTTTCTTTGGATTCACCTTCTCAGAAGGCCATTGAAAATTATTGGTAGCCATCTCTTCAATTAAAGCATAATTCATGAATGTTGGCTACTTTCTTAGGATTTACCCTCTCAGAAGGCCATTGAAAATTATTAGGGCCTAACTTCCTTGAAATTGCAGCAACTTGATTTGCTAACATAGTAAATGCATTAGTTTCATGATTTAACTTCCTTAAAATTGCAGCAACTTGATTTGCTAACATAGTAAATGCATCAGATTCATGAAATGGGTTATTCCTTTGGATTCATCCTCTCAGAAGGCCATTAAAAATTATTGGTAGCCATCTCTTCAATTAAAGCGTAATCATCATGAAATGGTTTTTACATCAATGAACCACCAGCAGCGCCATCAATAATATATCTAAGAGAACCAATTAATCCATTATAAAAGATTTGAATTATTAACCAATCTGGTATATCATGGTGTAGACACTTTCTTAAGAGCTCTTTAAATTATTCCCGTGCTTCATAAATAGATTCCCCTTCGAATCGATAAAAAGATATATTATCATTTCTAAGCTCCGTAGTTTTTTATGGTGGAAAATATTTAATAGGGAATTTTTGTGCTAAATCACCCCATGTTCTGATAGATCTAGGTGCTAATGATTTGAACCACTTCTTAGCTTTCTCCCTCAGTGAGAAGGGAAACAACTTAAGTCTTATGGCATCATCTGAAATACCATCGTATTTAAATGTAGCACCCAATTCTAGAAAATTGGTAAGATGTAAATTTGGATCTTCAGTTGGTGATCCCCCAAACTGATTATTTGATACTATTTGGATAATAACAAGTTTAGGCTCAAATGAATTACCCACTACAGTAGGTTTTTGAATACTATAATGAGGTTCATCTACAGTAGGATTGGCATAATCTCTTAAAGGTCTAAACTCTTGATGAATTTTAGCATTTTGATTATTTTAGTTTTCCATTTCTATAATTTTTTTGGATTTTTCAAGATTTTTAATTTTTTAAGTTTTTCTGATTTTTCTAATAGCTCTTTCTAATTCAAAATCGAGGGCGCTAGTGCTTTAGAACCTGAACTACGCATACACTAACATAAAATAAATTAAATTAACATAAAACATAAAAAATAAGATACAATATTTAAAGTTTAAATAAGGCTTTCTAAAAATAGAAATTTACTTTGTTTTCTTCCCTAACAACGACGCCAAAAACTTGATCCCGACTTAGTGCTTATACCCAGTATAGCAATAGTTCTAATGGTATTTTTCCCTTATATTTCCTTATTTTGCAAACAAAACCAAAAACTTGATCTTGAAGAAAAATTAGAATTTAACTTTTTAATATATATATATATATATATATATATATATATATATATATATATATATATATATATNGTAATCTCTTAAAGGTTTAAACTCTTGATGAATTGCAGTATATTGATTGTTTTGGTTTGCCATTTCTGTAATTTTTTTTTCAAAATTTTTAATTTTTTTATTTTTCTAATAGTTCTTTTTAATTCAGAATTGTAGGGCACTAGTCCTTCAGAACCTAAACTATGCATACACTTACATAAAATAAAACATACAAAAATAGATACAATATTTAAAGTTTAAATAAGACTTTCTAAAAATAGAAATTTACTTAATTTTCTTCCCCGACAACGGCGCCTAAAAACTTGATCCCGAGTCAATGGCCCATGCACAGTATAACAATAGTTCTAATGATATTTTTCACTAATATTTCCTTATTTTACTACAAAACCAAAAATTTGATCCTGAAGTACAATAAGATTTTAGCTTTTTAATTTCTATATATATTTATATTGGGATACTACGCAAGTATACGTATCTTTATCAAGTAATATAAGACTTTTTAATTAAGACCTGAATATCAAAACCACAGGAAAGATTATGTAATTTGCACTTTTTAGAAAGTTTTTCTATTTTTAAAAAGAATATTTACTTAAACGAAAAATGATTTGTGCAGGAATTTAAAATTTAAATATTTTTGATATTTTTGATATTTTAACGTAACAATAAAACCTTAAAAAAATAACTATTGTTTTTGTAGAAGAAAGTACTTAATATGAAAATATCTTTCTTCTTATCATGAATCAGTAATAAATATTAGAATTCTGTTGTGGAAGTATACAAATTGTGTTGTGCCAAATAAGAGCAATAATATTTATTACCCTTACTAGAGATGTTATAAAGAACATTGGTTAATTTAAAGTTTGAATAGTTCTGAAGATCGGCTAGGCAGAGAAGATACGAGTTGTCACTCTAGAGTTCCCTTAATTCCCTCCACCTGGGGGCTAACATCTCGAGCCTAGGCAGGGAAGATACCAGCTCTCACTCTAGAGTTCCCTCGATTCCCTCCACCCGGGGGCTAGCATCGCTAGGCAGGGAAGATACTAGCTCTCACTCTAGAGTTCCCTCGATTCTCTCCACCTCAAGGCTAATAGGTAGGGAAGATACCATCTCTCACTCTAGAGTTCCATTAATTCCCTCCACCTGGGGGCTAACATCTCGTATCATAACCTATTTACCCTTACTAGAGATGCTATAAAGAATATTGGCTAATTTAAAGTTTGAATAGTTCTGAAGACCGGCTAGGCAGAGATGTTATAAAGAACATTGACTAATTTAAAGTTTGAATAGTTCTGAAGACCGCCTAGGCAGGGAAGATACCAGCTCTCACTCTAGAGTTCCCTCGATTCCCTCCACCCGGGGGCTAGCATCGTTAGGTAGGGAAGATATTAGCTCCCACTCTAGAGTTCCTTCAATTCCCTCCACCTGAGGGCTAATATTCTTGTATCAGAACCTAAAACAATAAACCAAGTTTGGGGCTTTAACCTGCCACTTTAAAATCCTCTAACTCTACACCCATCAATGAATATTTTTCTATTTATTTGCACTAAATCATATGAACTACATTCTCATTCTTACAATCTCATGTGATTCTTTTCAATTTTTTACTGAGATAATACCAGGTCGGTTCTTACATGTTCTCACAACAAATTTTAACATCTGGATTGGTCAAATTAAGAAGTAGTTGAAGTGCATGGATTAAAATCATTACAACTTTTCCAACATTAAAGATCAATACTCTCCACAAATTCCATCCAAAACTTAATTACTTATCATTTTAAGAAGAAANCATTTATTTGCACTAAATCATATGAATTACATTCTCATTCATACAACCTCTTGTGATTCTTTTCAATTGTTGATTAAGACAATACCAGCCTGATTCTCACATGTTCTCACAATAAATTTTAACATCTGAATAGGTCAAATCAAGAAGTAAACTAAGTAGATGGATTTAAATCATCACAACTTCTCTCAACATTAAAGATCAATACTCTCCACAACTTCCATCCAAACTTTAACTACTTATAATTTTAAGCAGAAAGATAAAGAAAACTACTCAGAATCCATGGAGGAAAAAAAAAACCACACTTTAGTTTAAAAGTAGAAATCATTGTCAAACCAACAAGAAGTCTCGATTAAAACCAAAAGTAGTTCAAAACAAAAGATAAAAACTTATCTTAAATCCTCCACCAAACTCTTGAAGTTCCTTTGAATCTCTTCTCTTTTACAACACTCTTCACTCTCACAATAAAACTAAAAACAAAAAGGATAAATTAAATTTGTGATGCTTGAAAATCTCTTCAAAACTCTCTCCTTTCCAACACTTTTCAGAACATTCAAGCACACTTTAAAAAGTCTCAACTTCCTTCTTTTATATATCTCCAAGAGGTTCCTTGATAACTCTTCAAACTGTGTCCCAATTTGATGTATTCTCTAAAGGATGCCTCCTTTCATAAGTATTTCAATAATATTTTTGTTTCTAGTGGTCATAATCACTCTCTTTAGCGAATGGGTGCCTCAAATATCCCTTCAAAACTCGACAAAATGAAGTAAACTGTCACATAACTGCCTTTGGCGCTTAAGCGCGGGACCTCGGGTGCTTAGGTGTGGCCTTCTCTGTTTCACCGGCGCTTAAGCACCGGATCTGGTGCTTAGGCGCCAAAACACTTTAGCACAATTTTCATCTTTTTGCTCCAAATTTAATCATTTTTCACTCCTTTTAACATTTTTCACATTTTAACTTGTACCTAAAAGAAAAACATACAAATACCTTCTATTAAAGTGCAATATCTCAAAAAATAAGTATAAAAAAGTGTCTAAAAATACTATATATTTTAAGTGTATCAAAATCCCCTAAACTTAAAATGTTACTTATCCTTAACAGACACTTCAATCTTTAAAAACCAAATAAGTATGATATTTATATGAGTTTTTTTAGGAGTTACTAAAATTAAGATTTAGAAATATAGTAGTTCAATTTAGAAAAAATATTTAGTAAATTAGACTAACTTAAAGTTTAGAAAAGTTTAATGTTAAGAAATATGAAAATATGAGTTTCTATCTAACTCAGAGATATTGTAGATTTTCCAAATTTAGANGCAATCTCTTAATGTTCTTTTAAATCTCTTCTCTTTTACAACACTCAATATAAAATAAAGCAAAAAGGATAAATATGTGGTGCCTAAAAATCTCTCCGAAGTAACTCCCCAATTCAAGAACTTTTAAAACTTTCTCTTTTCAAGCACACACACTTTTTCAGACCTTTTCAGGACTCTTCTCAAAGTCTTCTCTTTCTTCTTTTCTAAATCTCCAAAAGGTGCCTTGGTATCTCTTCAAAATAATTCTTGATTCTATGTATTTCCCCAAGAGATGCCATCTTTCAGAAGTATTTTCGTCCATGGTGGTTGTAACTACATATTAAGCCAGTAGGTGCCTTAAAAACCTCTTCAAAATTTGCAAAAACCAAATTTACTCATCAAATAACAGCCACTGACACTTAAGCGTAGGACCTGTAGCGCTTAAGCGTGGGCTTTTTTTTTTTAACTGGGGCTTAAGCGTCGGATCAGGTGCTTAAGCGCCAAAACACTTTTGCACATTTTTCATCTATTTTCTCCAAATTTTATCCTTTTTCACTGTTTTAAGCATTTTTTACCTTTTTACCTGTACCTACAAGAAAAACACAAAAATTCCGTCCATTAAAGCGCAGTATCTCAAAAATAGGTATAAAAAATGTGTCTAAAAACACTATATATTTTAGGTGTATCAAGCGCCGACAGCGTTCCGAGCCTTTTCCACAACGATTTTGGCAGACTTTTTCAGGATTTTGCTCCACAATAACCATCGATATGTGTTTTTAAAGACCTAACAACTGACTTGGACGTCAAGAAACTTCCTAATTTTGAATTACATGGCTTCCAATTCCAGAAATACTTCAAGGTATGTAGTTTTCAATAGAAGAAAGTTTATCAGTTTTGACGCACAGAGATTATACGATAAAGTCATCATGAAGAAGAGACTTATCAAGGAGAGAGGCTTTGTAAATCATGGAGTTAGTGATCCAAGCTCACAGATCGAGAAAATCATTGTACAGAAGCGTTGGGAAGTTATGTGCTACACTACCGTTGCAGTTGTAGTACCTGTAGTAAAAGAGTTTTATGCTAACCTACATGGAATTACCCAAGAAGTTGTCTTCATTTTAGGTAAGGTTGTAGCATTTACTCTGGCTTGGATTAATGATTTATATATGATAGAAAATGCTCTAATCTGTCATTATACAAATTTTATCCTTACGAAATATATGATGCAAGAAGTATATAATTTTGTGACGGACGAACATGATAATTGGGAAATCAGAGATGAGGGATACGTTCGTTTCTCTGCTTCGCTGCTTAAACCAATTTCAAAATAATGGCAATTCTTCATATCTGCAATACTACTACCTACCATGAAGATTAGTAGAGTTACAAAAGAAAGTGTCATTCTAAACTATTGCATTCAAATGGAAGAACTCATTGATATGTCAATTATTTTCAAATCTGTTATGAGTATTTTCATGAATGGGCCAATATATGGACTTGGGCATCCATTTACAATTTTCCTACTTTGCAGTCAATCTCAAGTTCCAAATAAAAGTTGGGAAAAAGTTTTACTACCTTCGTAGCCCTTTATTCCTATTGATGGAAATTACATAGGAAATGGAAATGAAGCATTAGATTGTATTTTGGATCATTCAGCACACGCTTCAACACCATTGATGCCACCAGCAGATGGAAATTCAATATCTTTGGAGAGGAGAATGAAGAAAATAGAAAGAGAACTTCAGAGTGTTACAAATGTAATAATAAATCTTAACTAGCTTTTTGATCACCTAGATTGACAAATGAAGAACTTTGATCATAGAAGAACAGTTGAAGCAGGATTAGTACAAATGTTTAAGAAAAATGAATGGATCGATGAAAATTTGACTAATTTGTTCTCGCACTAACCCTTCTACAATTTTTATGTCCATTGCCAGTCTATGAGAATATTAGAGGAGGAGAAAGAACTGAAGAAGAGGCAGATTAATTGAAGAGTTTAGACTCTCTACTATTTTAAAATACTTATGTTTTAATGTAATTGTGTGGATTTGATTTAATTTACTTTGCTTTAGAATTTTGATTATGTGTATAGTTTTGTGTCAGTGTTCTAGTGTTGTGGCTTGATTTCGATGCTGAATTATAATTTAGTTTGCTTTGAAGATGTGGAAATGCGATTAGAAAAATGTATTTGTAAAAGTGTATTTTCATATATATAAAAATTTGTTTGGTGTTGTTTGTGAATTATTTTTAGATGAAAATTAATATTCAAAAAGACTAAATAAACTTTGAAGTAAATTGAGAGAAAATTGATAATTGAAAAAAATCAAGTAAGTGAATTTTTTGCTACTGGCGCTGACGGCGCCGGAGGGGCGCCGATAGATCCGAACCGACCCAAATACTCTTAAAATTTGTTATTTGCACAGTGAAACGCCATTTTTACCGTTTGAGTCATCTTCAACCTCCGGTTTTTGCACGTAGGGCTTGCTATTGCTCGGATTTGAGGCGACTTTAAGGCAAACAAAGCTTGGATTTCATCTTCTTTAGGTAAGAGCTACACTTTGAACTCAAAAATTTTTATTTTCACCAAGGATTTATCTTACATTACCGAGATCCAAAATTTTTAGATTTTTTGGAAGATTTTGAGATAATCCTTTGATGAAGAACTCCTACTTAGTAGGTTTAAGTTTAAAACGTTTCACATTGTGATTTTCAGAATTTTTGAGAATTTATTTGGATTTTATCAAATTTTTGTAGATTTATCATGGCACCTAGAATGAGGAAAGGAAAGAGAAAGGTCGATTTTGATGATCAAAAGTTTGTAAATTTCAAGGCCAACATTTGCTTCAATAGTCTATGTACAACTAAAAAAGTAATTCTATATTGAGGATTTAAAAATACGGGAGGAGAAGTTGAGAGATTAAAGTTTTCGTTCGTTTTTCTCTCTTTTATTTTAAAAGGAGTCGCTAGCTTGTCGATCTTCGTATACTTCCCCCATTCGAATAAATCTCCCTCTCGAGTTAGATCAGTGATTTGAAGAGGATAGGAATCAAATAAGAAGGGACATACGACAAAGAGACAAATAAGAGAAAACACAAAACATGGAGATCCTATGTGCGGTAAACCTCGTAAGGATAGGTTAAGAGTTTTCGCCCAAACAAGATCGAGCGAAAGCACCTTAAACTGATATCCGTGAAAGAATACCTACATAGACTACCCAAAACCAGAGAGTCAGGTGCAGGTGCCTGTTCTGGAGTCAAGAGCACTCCCAAGGGAATGTATCCCACTTGGTCAATTACATCTCAGGGATACCCATGAATAATCTTGATGGTTTTGCTTTGATTATTATGAACCTGAGGCAATAGGTACTCAAAGGAAGGTTATTCAGTGTGGGAACAGTCTCGATGCTTCAAAGCTCATGCTAAGCAATCAGGCAGAGAGTGAGTCCCTCACATCCCAAAATAGGTAGAGGCTCATCGACACACGAGGCCCACAGAATAACCTAAATCATCTTGATGGGATATTTCAACACGTTAAAGCACGTCCAGGGCAAAGGACAGAGGACAAATTTTTGTATCCCAAATGGGCGGCAGCTCATTGGCATTGGGTTGTCAAGGTGATATCAACAAAGTCAAGGAGCGACAGAGCTCAAAGGGTCTCAACAAGAGGAAGGTAGAGTGATCCTAAAAGGTAAAGGTAATTGGGTCAGGGTACCACAGACCCGTCATCCACAGCTCTTAGGACCCTAAGTCTACGTGGCCGTGAAGGTAGTCGACCCAACACTTTCTGAGATCCCTGGTCAGCAATCCGTGAATTGCATCATCCACGGGAACCTTGGTAGCTCTAAGGTTAAATGAAGGAAACTCTATCCTATGACTATAAGCTGTAGCTCCAAGAGGTGGGACTTATAGCTGCCGAAGTGGCGAGAATGCCTCAAGAAAGATAAGAAAGTGGAGGTTTAGCTATAAAGCTGAAAACACTCCAAACAAAAGGACTTATACCCCGTCTGGGTCGAAGAGTCTTCTAACACCCTAGGCGCACTAGACAACCACCTATACAAAGGTATGTTGGGCCAGTTAGGTTGAAGAAGCACAGGGGCTCCTCCTCGGGACATGCAAATATGATGTAGTTATCTAGATAGGTCCTTAAATATTTTGGAGGCCCTATTAATATAAGCAGGAAAGTAAATGTTGCAATTTTTAAATCCTGAATATTTTAATCCTAAAATTTAACTATCTTGAATATTTTATTTAGGATTTTAAGTAGAAAAATTACAGTTTTAGGGTCCTTAATGAGCCTAAATTATACCGTGAAATCCCAGATCAACCACAGAAAGAAACAAGAAAAATACATGCAAGTGTAGACATACAACATGATGCAAAAGGCAAAAGAAGCCAAATCAAAATAATAAACAGGTTGGTGTTGCTGTGTCGGCAACATATCCCAGAAAAGAAAAAGAGCGGTCAGACTCCGCATATACATGCCCTGTCCTAATTCTATGCATCAATATAAAATGCAGAATTAAGATACGGGGCACGAGCATCTGCTCTTGGTCCCCTCCACGTGATTCTCATGCCAAACACCTCAGAACACGTGCCCATATCTTACTTCTGCTACAGGACTCTCATGGACTCTAAAAAGTACATAGGAAAAGAAAAAACTCAATCCTGCATGAAAACAAGTGTCAACCAAAAAGCTCACATGCAAATAATGTATCATGAGCCATGCCTTAAAAGTGGGGGAGCTAAATAGCACCTGCAAGTAAAAGGGTCAGAAATCATCACATGCTCCCTCTGTGGCGGTACTTTTATGTGTGCATATAAGTAGGCAT
The DNA here is from genome assembly GCA_002079205.1 of Phalaenopsis hybrid cultivar. Lineage (NCBI taxonomy): Eukaryota > Viridiplantae > Streptophyta > Magnoliopsida > Asparagales > Orchidaceae > Phalaenopsis > Phalaenopsis hybrid cultivar. The sequence continues at coordinate 380,980 of JXCR01148334.1, forward strand.
GGCTCCCTGTAGAAGAATGCCCTAACATACTACCACACATAAGCAACATGCAGGCACACCACAAGCATAATGCAAAAGAAAGATACCTGGCTAGGGCAACCAATCCAACAGAGAATAATAGTCAGGCATCAAAAAGACTACCTAGCACCCTAAATCCTAGCCTAGCACACCATTTAATGAAAAGTGCGTCAACCTAGTATTTAAGTGCAGGATAAGTCTGAGTATAGTATGACTTTGACGGGGTCGCCATACCGGCCCCATCCTCAAGATTTGAAGGATCTAAAGGGGGTCACGAAGAGTGGTGACACGAGTTAGATATATTAGATCTTTAGCACAGTCATACTCTTGTCAATCCTGATGACTTAACTCGCATTGCTCACCGGGATGAACCCAGCAAGCAATGCTCGTTAAGGCATCGCGACCGACACGGGGTCACTCTCTTAACTAGCCTGGCTCGCTATCCATGCAAACATGAAAATGCAAATGTAGACAGGCATGTGATAGAAGTGATGAGTGTACCGTGAGGCAGTGACTTAGGAGAAGATTGGCATGTCGTGGAGGCAGCGACCTGAGAGATGAGTGTACCATAGCGACAGTGATCCGAAGGGTGGGCTTGCCGTGGAGGCAGCGGCCCAACTAATGGTGTGTCGAGGCAGTAGTGACCAAAAGGGATGGGTGTGCCATGGTGGCAGCGGCTCGAGGTGGCAGCGACCCGAAGGTGTGGGCATGTCATGGTGGCAGTGGCCCGAAGAAGTGCAACACAAGCCAATGATAATGATCATGCAAGCTAACACATATAAGATGCAACATGCAAGAAGGCAAGCATGTGATATAATGCAAAAACAAACTGTTGACCTCACTTTTGGTTGAGTTCTAGAAACTTCTTTAGTAGCCTAGGTCTAGCCATAGGACTTTCCTNATTAAGTCAAAATTAAATGAAATGTGGTTTCACCAAGGCTAATTGAAGATCAAGTTTGATGTACGGGAATGTTATGAAGAGTTTTCAACATAAATTATGGCAAATTGAGAGGGCTATGAGTTTAATTGGGTGAGATTAGGTCATGTGGCCAAAATTGGGGCTCTTGATTTGGATCAAAATTTGGCTCAAAGCATGGGCTAATTGAGCTTGGATTTGGTTTAGATTGGTCATATGAAAGGTTAATTTGAGTTTAGGATTAAAGTTGGGGGAAATAAGGACAAATTTGATGGACATTTGAGGTGGACTTGGGGAGATTGCGCCTTTAAAGACATTTTTGGGTTTTGGTCAAAATGGTCAAAATGGCCAAATTGGGTCATGTGGTAGTTGAGAAATGTGAAATTGGGAAGATTTAAAGTATTTTGGGAATTTTTGGGATTTTTTGGAATTTTTGGGCTAAGGAGGGGTATTTTGGTAATTTGGCAATTTTTGGTGATTTTGGGTAATTTGGGATTTTTTAAAAGGTTTGGAATAATTTTTGAATAAATTTGGGTATTTTGGGTAAACTTGGGCATTTTGGCCAAATTTAAAGTTTCAAGGGTACTTAGGTAATTTGAGGGAGTTTAGGGGCAAAAGGCTAAGTTGGGCATTTTGGTAGAGTTGGGGAGCCAACCACCATAAAAGAGCCATGGACCAATGGAAACCCCATTTTAGGTCCTTTATGTACTGGTCTTAACTAAACACTAGCATAGAGCCAGTGGGTTTTAGGGGACCATCTACATGAGTATCCCAAAAGATTAAGGGATCAGAGTCAAGAAAATATTGGGTTTGCATTTGTGAGTGGTTGTAAGTGAGGTGATTGCTATTGAGTGCCTTATCTCTAAACCAACACCCAGGGCCAACTCTAAGGTCCAACAGTCCTATAGGAACTCTTCTTGAGCTGCCCCATAGTGACTCCACCTACTAAGTGCTAGAGNAGAGCCATGGACCAATGGAAACCCCATTTAGGGTCATTTATGTACTGGTCTTAACTAAACACTAGCATAGGGCCAGTGGGTTTTAGGGGACCATCTACATGAGTATCCCAAAAGATTAAGGGATCAGAGTCACAAAAATTTTGGGTTTGCATTCGTGAGTGGTTGTAAGTGAGGTGATTGCTATTGAGTGCCTTGCCTCTAAACCAACACCCAGGGCCAACCCTAAGGTCCAACAGTCCTATAGGAACTCTTCTTGAGCTGCCCCATAGTGACTCCACCTACTAAGTGCTAGAGGTTAGGACCAATATGTAGAACTTCAAGTTGAGTAAAGAGGAGTTTAGAATTTCTAATGGTGAGGGTACCTTTTCTAGTTTTCTAGGATTAGTCAATAGCAAGTCCTATGGCTCGACCTTAGGCTACTACAGAGGAATGCTAGACCTCAACCAAAAATGAGGTCAACAAATGGACCCCCAATAGGTGTGGTGTGTTGGGCAAGAACACCGCTCGTATTGGCGTTGACCGACGAGATCAACAGAACCAATACAAACTCTTAAGTCAAGAGACATAGAAGGGGTGTTGGATTGTGTGTGTTATTTGCTTCCACTAGGGAATATAACAAATAAATATTTGATCAAAGTCGAGAAGTAGGGACTCTCGCTGGTGATTGGAGAGTGGATTTTGAGTTATGAGATTTCAGAAATTTATAGGAGATGGGAATCAGTGTGTAAGTGCTGACCCCAAGGTGGGATTTGAAATTCAAGTATTAATTTTAGAAGAGGGTCAAAAGTTAAGGACCGATCATGAAAAGAGTTGAATCAGAAGTTAGGGGCTGATCCCAGGATAAGGACTGAAAGTTAAGGATCAATCACAAGAGAGAGCTTCGGAAAGTAGGGACCGACCTCAAAATGGCGAATCAAAAATTAGAGACTGATTCAAAAATGAGAATTGAAAGGTAGGGATCAATCTCAAAAGAGAGCATCGAAAGGTAGGGACCGACCTCAAAAGTAGTGAATAAAAAATTAGGGACTGATTCGAAAATGAGAATTGAAAGGTAAAGATCAATCTCAAAAGGGAGCGTCGGAAGGTAGGGACTAACCTCAAAAGGGTGAAACGGAAATTAGGGACTGATTTTAAAATGAGAATTTAAAGGTAAGGATCAATCTTAAAAAGAGAGCATTGAAAGGTAAGGACATATCTCAAAAGGTTGAATCAGAAATTAGGGACTGATTCAAAAATGAGAATTGAAAGGTAGGGATCAATCTCAAAAGAGAGCGTCGGAAGGTAAGGACCGACCTTAAAAATAGTGAATCACAAATTAGGGACTGATTCAAAAATGAGAATTGAAAGGTAAGGATCAATCTCAAAAAGAGAGTCTTGGAAGGTAAGGACCAACCTCAAAAGGGTGAATCAAATATTAGGAACTGATTCGGAAATGAGAATTGAAAGGTAGTGATCAATCTCAAAAGAGAGTGTCGGATGGTAAGGACCGACCTCAAAAGTAGTGAATCGGAAATTAGGGATTGATTTGAAAATTTTAATTGAAATGTAGGGATCAATCTCAAAAAGAGAGCGTCGGAAGGTAAGGAACAACCTCAAAAGGGTGAATTAGAAATTATGGACTTATTCGAAAATGAGAATTCTATAGAGTTTGTAGTGTTTAATTTAAAGACATGTGTCTTATGTAAAGGTTGACATTGTTAATGAGGATTTGTGAAAATTTGTGAGTTTTTGGGCAGAATGTGAAATTTAGCGGAGATGTGAAAAGTATTAGTGCAGACAAAAATAGTTGTGTTGCGCGAGCAAAAAGTAAGAAACTCCAAAATCGAGAGAATCCACTCAACAGATTTATTTTATTTTCTTGTTGTTTTTATCACTTTTAATTTTTCAAAATATGATTTTAGTTGGTTGATTTTTTTTTAAACAGAGTTGTTTTGTTGTTTGTTTATTGGTTATTTTTGTTTAAATTTAATTATCGTTAAAATTTTTTTGTTTGTCATTTTGTTCTTTGTTCGTTGTAATTTTGAACCAACATGTGGTTCGTGGCTTTCATCCATCGCACAAAAGACAATTGATAAAAATACACATTTCTGAACTAAACTTTATTAATCTATTCCAACAAAATGTTACAGATCAAGTGCAGGCTAACGCCTCAAAAAGTACAATACGCAAAATGCACCAAAGTACATCCAAAATATCTCATGCCAAGTACACATTATAGGCTGAGCATCTCTGGTACATATCAAATTGTTGTATTGTAGTGAAGGAGAAAGGAATCCCCTGATTGTTTGTTGTTGTTGTGACAAGCTCCTGATCGAGCTGACCTTCTAAGCCACGCTACAGGATAAGAGTTCCCTTCGCATGCGCTCAGATGTGCAACCCTCTCATAGCTCGTAAGGTAGTAGTTCCTCCAACTCTGAATCTGGTTGAAACCCGTGCAGTATTTTGCTATCGTCCATCCGTCGGAAGGTTACGGAAACCCTGCAGTGTCGCACTCCTGGAATGTAATGCTTGACAATGTCTGCATCATTGCCTTTAAGAACTAGCGCTGAACCAACTGGTAGGGGAATCTCCACAGAGCCTCTGAACTCACCAGGGCTGACGATGTCAATTTCTTTCCCAAATAAGATGTTACTTTTACTCATGAATAAGACCATACAAAAAGGCCTCACAAAGTCATGGCGATTGATGTGTGGAGGTATGCAATCACCATCGTTGTATATTTTGATAACAAAACTATTTGGAATGCAGGTACGGGCAGAATACTCCATATGACAATTCTTTTGATCATCCACTTTATCATTGGCGGTAGTGTATCTACTTGATCGTATCTGAGGATCACAGGTGGATTCCCTTGTCTATCATTTGTGAAGTTGTAGCAGCAGCCACACTGGATAAAAATCCTTCCTTTTCCTTGCATCCATTTCCTCAGCTCAGAATAGTTCCTTTCCATGAGTAAGCCTACTCAACCTCTATCTCTTAGGTAAAAAATGCAATCAAGAATACTTTGTTCGTCAGTCTCTGAGAAGACTCTGTATACAGTTCTAATCCATTCAGTATGTTGATGAATTTTCCCTATACTTCTTTGTAGAATTCAAAGTTTCTTTTATTTACTTTGCTCATTTTCCGAAAGACAGTGTCTGAATTTCTAATGATAGCACGACCTCGGACCCGTACACGAGCATGTAGGGTGTACACTGAATGGGAGTCCTGAACGGCATTCGGTAGGCTCACAAAGCTTCTAGCAATTTGTTGTGCCAATCCCTTTTGTTTTAATCCAATGTTTTCTTCAAAATATGTACCAATGTTTTGTTGAAGGCTTCAGCCAAGCCATTTTCTCTAGGATAGTAAATTGTAGAGTATCTTCAATCTATCCCGTGTCTTTTGATGAAATTATTGATCTTTGTGCTTTTAAAAGCTGTCCCATTATCAGAAATTATTCTTCGCGAAACTTCAAAAAGATTGACGATTTGGCTCTTGAAGAATTGAACGACGTAGTGTGCTGTAACCTGTCGTAATGACACTGCCTTTGCCCATTTGGAGAAATAGTCTGTAGCGGCAAGAATAAACCTGTGTCCTTTGGAAGATAGAGGGTCTATCGGACCTATTATGTCCATTCCCCAACACTCAAATGACCATGAAACAACGGTTGGGTGTAGCACATTCGGAGGTTGGTGTAAGACCACCTCAGACACTTGACACTCGTGACATTTTCTGGCTGTATCCATGCAATCAGACATCATTGCTGGCCAATAATACCTGAGTCTCTTGATCTTCATTTTCATTTTTGGTCCCGACTGGTGAGCGCCACACAACTCGGCATGTCCTTCTTTGACGATATTTTGGGCTTCGACTTCTCTTAGGCAACATAGCCACATCTGGTTGAACGATCTTCTGTAGAGGACATCACTAACCAAGGCGTATGACATAGCCCTTTTTGTAATGTGATGTGCCTCAGACTTGTCTTTTGGTAGTTTTCCAGTACGCAAAAATTCTATTAATGGCTTGCGGCATTCTTCGTTGATATCCGCAACTGCAATCGTTATTTCTTCTTTTTCAAGCTTGTGTAGAGTTTCAAGGTCGATTTGGGACAAAACTTGCCTTCCTTGTACTGAGATTTCAACGGAATCCTCTAGGGGACGCACCTGTTCTTTAGCAAGTTCTATTAGAGCCATGACATGGGCATTATCTCCCCTAGGAATCTGGTAGAAAGTCACATAAGGGATTTACTCCAGTAGCTGCTTCATCACGTATCGGTGATATTGTGCTAGTCTGGGTTTCAGAATTTTATATTGTCTAGCAACTTGCTGGATGACGAGTTGTTAGTCGCCATAGATGGCAATATCCATTATATCCATTGAGATTGCCAACTCCAATCCGGTGATTAAGGCTTCATATTCTGCTTCGTTGTTGGTGCATGGTCCTGTCAGGTGGTATGAGAACCTCAACATACCCTTATCTGGCCTTGTTGACCTCACTTTTGTTTGAGGTCTAGAAACTTCTTTAGTAGCCTAGGTCTAGCCATAGGACTTTCCTANGTACTCATGGTCTTCTACACCAAATGCCATAGTTAATTGGGCCAATTTACATGTCTAACCTAGCCAAAACATAAGATTTGGCCATATGCACCTTCATGGACTTAAGGTCAAATCCAAATCAATTAAGCTTGGTATGATCAAATGAGCCTTACCATGACTCACCTTAGACACTAGGGTTGAGTTTAAAGCCAGCCATTAACCCATGGTTAGGTTTGATATTTATCCCATGGGTAAAATTTTAAGAAAATTTTTTAAAGAGATAAGGAGGGGGTTAAATCAATGTACTTGCTATACCACATGTCCATACCCTATGGTGCCATTTTTACTGATCATCATAAGCTTTAACCATGGTCCAAGCCTTGGTTAGCCACCTTAACCCAAGCTAAAGCCCAAAAC
>JXCR01148334.1:413970-424989 GCA_002079205.1 Phalaenopsis hybrid cultivar
TATATATATATATATATATATATATATATATAAGAGTTGTCTCTCACAAAGCGCTTGGTTTAACGTTGTCAGCCCGACGTACTATTGTTTAGTTAGGTTGACTTAACATCAAAACTTCTTTAAATTGTGGTATGTATCCTTCATAAAAATGTTTCAATCGATGCCCATTAATTTTAAATATTTTTCCAGTTTTAGGATTTTTAATAACAACAGTTCCAAAATGATAGATTTTAATAACTTTGAATTGTCCTAACCATCTGGATTTCAGTTTTCCTGTAAATAATCTCAATTTTGTATTATATAATAGAACTTCTTGTCCATGTTCAAACTTCTTCTTAATAATCTTCCGATCACGTCATATTTTCATTTTCTCTTTATAGATTTTTGCATTATCATATGCTTCATTTGCTCACCAGCATCTTTTAGATTAAAATTAAATTCTTTAATAGCCTAAAATGCTTTATGTTTCAATTCTATTGGTAAGTGGCATGTTTTTTTTTTCCAAAAATAAGTCTATATGAGGTCATTCCTATAGGAGTCTTATAAGCAGTTTTGTATGCCCATAATGTAGTCTCTAATCTAGCAGACCAATCTAATTTATATGGATTTACAGTTTTTTTCTAAAATTTGGTTTATTTCACGATTTGATATTTCTGCTAGATCGCTAGTCTGAGGATGATAAGCAGTAGAGAATCTATGTATAATATCATATTTTTTAATTAATTTTTTGATTCTCTTATTCCTGAAATTAGATCCTCCATCAGCAATAATTACTCTCGGCATTTCATATCTTGTAAAAAGTATTTTTATTTAAAAATTTAGAAACACTTTGAGCATCACATTTAGGTATAGAAACAGCTTCAATCCATTTGGAAATATAATCAACAGCAAGTAATATATATAAGTTTTCAAATGAAGGCATAAATGGTCCCATAAAATATAATCCCCACACATAAAAAATTTTAACTTCCAATGTGTAATTTAGAGGCATTTCATTTCTTTTAGAAATATTTCCTACACGTTGCATTGATCGCATGTTTTAATAAATTCATTAACATCTCTAAAAAGAGTAGGCCAATAAAATCCAACTTCAAAAATTTTATATGCAGTTTTATTTGTTCTAAAATGTCCTCCAAATTCAGAATCATGACATCTTTTAATTATTTATTGAGTTTCTTCATAAGGCACACACCTTCTAATAATTATATCTTTACATTTTTTATATAAATATGGGTCATTCCAAAAATAGAATTTTGAATCAAATATAAATTTCTTTAATTGTTGATTTTTAATATCAGGTGGTAGAATATCACTTACAATATAATTTATTATATCAGCATACCACGGTGTATTAATTTCATCAATATTATATAATTGTTCATTAGGGAAATTTTCTAAAATTTCATTTGCAAAATTAATTAATATTTCTTTTTCTAGTCTAGACAAATGATCAGCTATTTGATTATCAATTTCCTTTCTATCCACTACAGTAAAATAGAACTCTTGCAATAGAAGTATCCATCTAATTACTCTTGGTTTAGCATCCTTCTTTTGCATTAAGTATTTGATAGTAGAATGATATGTATGCACTATACATTTGGTTCCAATCAAGTAAGGTCTAAATTTATCAAAGGCATAGACAATAGCTAATAACTTTCTTTCACTAATAGTGTAGTTAATTTGAGCATTATTTAGAGTTTTACTAGCATAATATATTACTTTAAAAATTTTGTTGTGTCTTTGTCCTAAAATATCTCCTATAGCATAATCACTAGCATCACACATTATTTCAAATGATTTCTCCAAATCAGGTTGGACTATTATAGATGCAGTGATTAATTTCTCTTTCAATAATTCAAATGCTTTAATGCATTCCTCATTAAAATCAAATTTTGTATCTTTTTTCTAAAATTTGGCATAATGGCTAAGTTATTTTTGAAAAATTTTTTATGTAATGCCTGTAGAAACCAGCATGTCCTAGAAAACTTTTTTCCCCTCTGACCATACTCAATGGTGGAAATTTTTTAATAACTTGAACTTTTGTAAGATCTACTTCCATGTCATTCAGAAATTTTATGTCCAAGTACAATTCCTCCTGCAACCATAAATATGACATTTTTTGCAATTTAGTACTAGGTTGATTTTTTCACATAATTCTAGAATTTTTTCTAAATTATTTAAACATAATTCAAATGAAGTTCTGAACATAGATAAATCATCCATAAATACTTTTATTCCATGTTCAATCAAATTACTAAATATTGATAATATACATCTTTGAAATGTCACAGGTGCATTGCATACTCTAAAAAGCATTCTACGAAAAGCAAATGTTCCATAAGGGCTTGTAAATGTTGTCTTCTCTTGATCCCAAGAGCAATTAGAATTTGATGATAACCGGTATATCCATCTAAAAAGCAGTAATATTTGTTTTCAACCAATCTATCCAACATTTGATCTAGAAAGGGTAGGAAAGTGATCTTTCTAGTTGGCCATGTTTAAATTTCTATAGTCTATAAAAATTCGTCAACCAGTAACTTGTCTTATTGGAATTAATTCATTTTTTCTCATTTACTTCAACGGTCACTCCTCCTTTCTTTGGAACAGTGAATTGGGCTCATCCAAGCACTGCCTGAAATAGGATATATAATTTCATCATCTAACTATTTTAAAATTTCTTTTTTAATAACTTCTTTCATTATTGGGTTTAATCTCTTTTGACGATCAGCTTTAGGTTCGTATTGTTCATCTAATAGAATTTCGTGCATACAAATTGAAAGACTAATTCCTTTAATATCTGTTAAAGTCCATCCAAAAGCCTTTTTATATCTTTTTAACATTTCTATTAATTTATGTTTTTGAACATCAATTAACTTAGAATATACAATAACAGGCAATGTAGATGAATCTCCTAAAAACACATATTTTAAATGGGCAGGTAATACTTTCAATTCAACTTTAGGTGGTATAATACTTGAAAGAATAAGATTTTTATTATCATGTTCCAACAAATCTAAAGTTTCAATTTTTTCCAGAATATAATCTAAATTTTCTTCTTTTATTTCATCCTCATTCTCAATAAATTCTTTTTGCCTTAATTTTTCTTCAAAATCTTTCTTAACTCATTACTTAGATAATCAGTAACTTCCATTCTAAAACATTCATTATCTTTTTCTATTGCAGGATATTTCATAGCTTTTGCAATATTAAATGTTACTTTTTTATCATTAACTCTCATTATTAATTCTCCTATCTAATACTATAAAGTCTACATGAAAAATAAATTTATCCACTTTTAACAGATACATCTTCTATAACTCCTTTATGATAAGTTATTGATTGATCAGCTAACTGAAGATTTACAATAGTAGGGGAAATCTTTCCTAAATCTAAACGTTAAAAAATTGATAGAGGCATAAGATTGATACTCGCTCCAAAATCACATAAGGCTTTTCCATAAAACCTTTCACCAATTACACAAGGTATAGTGAAACTACCCGGATCTTTTAATTTTTCAGGAAGCTTCTCCTAAATAATAGCGCTACATTCTTCACTAAGTGAAACGGTCTCATGATGTGCAAACTTCCTTTTCTTGTTTAGTATATCTTTCATAAATTTCGCATAACTTGGCATTTGTTCGAAAGCTTCAATGAAAGGAATGTTTATCATTAATTTTTTTAGGAATTTCCAAAAATTTTGTAAATTGTTTGTTTTTATTCTTTTGCTTCAGTCATTGAGGAAACAGAGGTAATGGTTTTTCTAAGGAAACTTGTGTTTGTTCATTTTCATTATGGTCACTTTCAATCTCTTCCTTCTCCTCATCAACTTCAGTTTCTCTTTGGATTCTTGTTTCAACTTCTTTTCCACTTCATAATTAAATAGCTTTAATTTGTTCCTTATTTTGATCTTTTGGATTAACTTCCACCGTACTTGAAAGATTTCTGAACGTCTATTACTAAGTGCAGTAGCAATATGTCCTAATTTATTTTCAATATTTCTAATAACAGCCCCTTGATTTTGTATTTGATTTCCCATATTCAACATTATCTCTTCCATCGTTAACTTCTTTTCCTTAACTTGTGGGTTAGAGTTAGAGTTAAATCCAGGAGGATAATAAGGGCGATAATTACGATTTCATTGGTTATTTAAATTTCCAGAGGGGTTCATTGAATTCTTATAATTATTCCAACTAAAATTAGGGTGATTTTTCCATCCAGGGTTGTAATAGTTAGAATAGGGATTGTTATTTTGATTATTAATAGTATTCAAAGTTTCATAAGATGATTGAGTATCAATTATCTGTCCTAGCAAATTTTCCTCTAATACTAGTGGTATTTGAGAATAGTTCACTCCAATTTGATCAATCTTTTTTGATATAGCAATAATTTAAAATGCTAAAATAGACATTGCATCAAAGTCATGAATACTAGCTACTCTCTTAGGATTTACCCGTTCGGAGGGCCATTGAAAATTGTTAGTAGTCAGAGTATGCTTCATCAAAAGGTTTTGACATAAGTGATCCACCTGCAGCAGCATCAATAATAGTTCTAAGTGATCTCATTAATCCATTGTAAAAAGTTTGAATTATTAACAAATCTGGAAAAACATGGTGTGCACATTTTTTAAGAAGATTCTTAAGTCTTTTACAGACTTCATACATCAATTCTCTTTCAAACTGACAAAAAGAGGAAATATTGTTTCTAAGTTTAGCGGTTTTCGAGGGTGAAAAATATTTAGCCAAGAATTTTTGTGATAGTTCTCCCCAAGTATGTAATATCATTTCTAAGCTTAGGGGTTTTCGAGGGTGGAAAATATTTAGCCAAGAATTTTTGTGATAGTTCTCCCCAAGTTCTAAATTTTTTAGGGTGGAAAATATTTAGCCAAGAATTTTTGTGATAGTTCTCCCCAAGTTCTAATAATCCAGGTGCTAATGAATTTAACCAAGTTTTAGCTTTATCTCTTAATAAAAAAAGGAAAAACTCTAAGTCTAACAGCATCATTAGACACTCCGTCATATTTAAAAGTAGCACAAATTTTAATAAAATTAGCAAGATGTAAGTTAGGATCTTCAGTAGGTGTTGCTCCAAACTGATTATTTTGTACCATTTGGATAATAGCAGGTTTAAGCTCACATAAATTAGTAGCAATATCAGGATTTTGAATAGTTAAGTGAAGTTCATCTGCTGTTGGATTAGCATAATCTTTTAAAGGTCTTTGTCAATTTCTATTTATTTGATTATCTAAGTTATTCGTCATTTTGTTCAAATTTTTAATTTTTTTTGTTGTTTTTGAATTTTTCAAATAGCACGTTTTAATTTCGAATCATAAGGTATTAAACCTTCTGATCCAATATTTCCCATAAACAAATATAATAATTAAATAAAAATTTCTTAAAAATACTATTAAATATATAGTTATATATATATATATAAATGGTGTTAACGGCTAGGGCCGGATATGGATTTTTCTTTGGGGATTTCAGTCATGGTTTTGCTCCTACAGATCTCCTTCACAAATCTCTCCTCTGGTAAACGCATCCCATCTCCTTGGCGTTTTACTGTTGATCTGCTTCAAATGGTAGTAAAGCTCCATTTTCTGCTTATTTTTGGCTTTACTCTAGTTTTTTTGGATTTATNATTTCCTAATTTACCGAATTTATTTAATTTACCGTTACCTTCCCCGGTAACGGCGCCAAAAACTTGATGCGACGGAAGTATAGCTGTGTAAAATTTATAAAGTTGACTCTGTTTTACAACGGTGTCAAAATCTTGATGTGGTATTTTATAAATAATAATGTTAAGCTTTTAATGTCGGTATTCTACCCAAGTATACGTATTATTATCAAGTAATATAAGACTTTCTATTTAAGTCCTAAATATTGATCCCACAATGAAGGTTTAAATTTAAAATGATAAATTAACAAAGAAATTCACAAAAATAAAATGAAATTACTGTCACTAATTTCGAATGTTTAAGATACTATAAAAGCTAAATTACTAACTACTAGTATAATTTAAATGCAGAGTTTTAAAATGTTAACTATTAAACTATATTTATGTGATGAAGTTTTTTTATATGAAAAAGCATCTTTCTCACTACAACGAGCTTTTGGTGAAATGAGATGAGATAAATGATTTAAATATGTATTGTGCCAAATATAAGCAATTTAATTCTCTACCCTGATTCAGTGTTATAGAAAATCATTGGCTAATCTTATGTTTAGTCCCTAAATTCGTGCTAGACTAGGAGGATACTGGCTCCCACTCCAAAGCTCTCATTTCCCTTCCTCTGAAGGTTAACTCTCACTTTAGTTTTAAACACTAAGATCTTATTGATGATTTTTAGTCTGTCACCTTAAAAAATCTCCAATTCTACACCCAACAAAGTATATTTCCCTATTTATTTGCATTTAATTCCATGAACAAATTACTCCTTCATGGACTTAAATATGAATCTCACTCAGTTGTAGAACTTATACTTCATTTCCTGGATCAAATGTTTCACAACATATTTTAACAATTTAATTGGCAAGATCGAAAAATAAATTAAGAGCGGCGTTGAAAAACCATCACAATTTATTTTAAATTTTAACATTGACACATGCAAATTATCTCTTCATTTCACCATATCTCAGAGTAGGGAGAAAGATAAAAGAAACTACTTAGACTTATGAGAAAGATACAACAAAACATAAATTTCATATATAAAAAGAAGTTCATACAACAATAATAAACAAATAACACTTATCTGAAACTCTTTCTCAAAGCAAGTCCCTTGTAGCCTCTCTTAGGAAATATAGGAAGAAGAAATCTCTCACTTCTCTTCTTTTTCAACACTTTTTAGAGAAGAATTCATACTTAAACTCACCATAAAAACTCAAAACTATAAAGAAAATAACTAACTAATGGTGTGGAATGGCGTGGAATGATGTAAAGTGGCAAGAAGGAGCAATTAATGGTTGAGAGAGACGAAGGAGCGAGACTTTTCTAATCAATTTTGACACTTAATAGAGCCTAGGGTCGGTTTTCCAATATGTGCATCCAAAAACTCTTCAAAAAGCGTCCAAATTCTTCAAATCTTCCAGAAACAGGGTATGCACGGACACTGACGTCGTCGGCACCCATTCTGGCGTCGTCGGCACCCATTCTGGCGTCGTCGGCACCCATTCTGGCGTCGTCGGCACCCATTCTGGTGTCGTCGGTGCCAGAGGCCATTTAATTTAGTCGGTCTTTTGGGCACCGTCGGCACTGAACAATTTTTCAAATTCTCCATTTTGACTCCAAATTTCATCATTTTTGCTTCATTTTCGCTCCAAGTCCAAAAAATCAACAACCTGTAATAAAATAAAAAAATATCTTTCATTAAAGTGCAATATCACCAAAAATGAGTATAAAATATGGGTAAAAAAATGCATATATTTTTGGTGTACCAGATGCTCCTCTATTCACTGAGCATAAGGATGTTTTTATTTTATTTTTTGTGATTTTTCTACTCTAAGATGTGATTTTAAGAGTTTATATTTAATTTTATGTATTTAATTAAATCTAAATTAACCTATCTATCCATTTAACCACGCCGATGCCTACTCATCATAGACGACTCCAAAAGACCACGCGACGCGCTCCAACTGGCTTCCATTTCCACGTGCGCTGCTAACTCAGCCTGTGGTTTGCCCCATTTGTATGCTCCGATCTATTGTCTGCAACAATCTGAGCCACTTATTTTAAATACACACGAATGGACGACATTTGTTCATCATCTCAAATGATTCATAACCTGTGAACTGTCCACACTCTAGAGCTAAGATCTCTCTCGATACTTAACCAAATTTGAAGGAGTTTATTCCTAGAGCTTCATCTCAACAAGACAGACACATCTATATGGCTAGGTGAGCATGGATTATTGAGGCTCTTCACAAAAGCCTAAACCGAGGCATATTTTAAAGTTTTGAACTTAAACCTTTGTCCAAGATGTGAGGCCTCGATTAGAATGGTTGAGAAGCTTCGCCTTGACAACACTAATCTCCTCCGAGCTTCACTTTGCACCAAGGTTGAGCTTATATATGATCTAGACCAAATGGTGGAGCGGGTTTGGTCCAGATCTAGGTTAGAGGTCGTGGGAGAGAGAGAATTCGATTAAGAAAGTGGTTTTGAAGTGTGATGAAGCTTTTGGAATGGTTAATTTAGAGTTTGGAGGATTTTGATTGCAAGGTCGAAAAAGTCCTGGCTTTAGGGTTTAAAATTAGAGTATCTTAGTGGGGGAGAGCGTCTAAGGATGGTAGAGATGAGCTCCGTGAGGTTATGGGAATGTTTGGAGTCAATTTGGCAGAGCTTTGCCAAGGTATGTGCACTTTCTCCCTTTGGTCGTAGAGGGGTGGTGGTTTTATAGGCTTGGAGAGGCTTCAACTAGCCAAGTGAGGGGGTGGAAGGTGGAGCTTATGTGGTGTTGAGGTGAAGGAAAAAATCCAATTGGAATGAGCCGCATTTTATGGGTAGAATTTGGGTTCTGGCCATGGTGGTGGTTCTCGATTTTTTGTTTTTCGGCAACCAAGGTAGCCGGCCAGACCACGGGGGGTCACCATCCTGCTGAGGGAGCTCGGGGTGGAGAGTTGTGAAGCCAATTGTGTCTAAGCATGGGTATGTGTGTGAGACCAATGTGGAAAGCGAGTTAGGCTAGGTTTGAGTTTGACTTGGAAATGGGTTTGGGTGGCTCCTCAAGGTGGTTTGAGCTGGTGAAGGTCAGTTGGATTAGTGTGGTCAAGTCCACATCTAAGAGATTAGGGCTTAATCAAGGTTTAAAATGAAGCATGAGAAGGGCTAAACACCATGGGGAGAATCATTAAAGCACCCCCTCCTTTTACCATTTAGGGTGTGGTGGATTTTTCATGGCTCAAATGGCTCACATGTGGCTTGGATTAGGCTTCATGGCTTGCATGTGGCTTGGGCATTTTCATTAGGGATATTAGGATTTTGGGCATTTTATGTGTTGTTGTCATGGAACCAAATATGAAGGAGATTAATCATGCATGTCATAGTGTATAACTTGGTTTTGATTTAATGGATGGTGAAAAAATTTGTCATGAAGGAATGGGCTTTTAATTTTAAAATGAATTGAGGAGTGGGCTTAGTTTGATGGGCTTTGAAAATGGGTCATGAGGAATTAAATTTAAGTTTTGAGATTAGGTATGGTTTGGATGAAGATTTAAATTCACCATGGGTTACATGAATTTTAAGAATTGTCACGATGAGGTTTGTGGTACATGAATTTGGTGAAATTGGGTTTGACATAAGAGTTCAATTTTGATGGATTTTTTGATTTAGGGTGGACTTGGGTTGGCTTGAATTTCGATTTGGATATCCTTGGATTTGGTTTTGAATTTTAATGGAATTGTGTTTGGATTTAAGGTTTGGTGGAGACTGGAGGCAATTTGGGATTTTTTTGTGAAAATTGGGTAATTTGGGCATTTATAGGGGTTTGCCAAATTTGGTGCATTTTAGGTTTAGAATGGTCTTGGAATGAATTTCGATTCGAGTTTGGATAATTTTGAGTGAATTTGGTAAATTTGGAAAATTTTGGGTAAATTGGACTTGATCGTGTGTTTTCGTAATTTAGGGCTACGATGGTGGTGATGGGGTGTGAAGGGTGTGAGTGAGAGGAGTAGGGTAGAGTGGTGGACAGGGCATCCTTAGGGTTTGGTCCTATAGGAACTCATTCCTGAGTTTCAACATGTTGGTCCTCAACCACTCAACCATATGGTGAGGTTTGACACCACCCATGTGAGACTTCTAAGTGAGGTGGGCCCCAATACTAGTCCTCTAGGAGTGTCAACAAGAAAGCCCTACAACTAGATCCTAAATTATAGGAAGGAAACCATACCTCACAAAAAATGAGGTCAACAGCTTCGTTGCTCATTCCGCCACGTGGTTTTTGAAGAAGCTTCACCCAACCTTCAAATGAAGCCTTAGAAACCATCTCATTCTATTACCTTTCTCCGATCAACCTTCATTCAAAAGGCTGACAACATCTATTGGCTAATTCTAATGACCTTATTTAGATCACTTACCACATATTAAATCCCTCTTAACGAGCAAAATCTCATGTTACTATCTTTCTAATGATAAACGTAAGTTGACAAATGCCATCTTGAGTTTTTGTGAGGTTTTCCATATCTCTATTGTTACATGTGTTAAACAATTTTATTATAAAAACACAATAATTATTTACTTTAGCATATTTACATTATTAAGAGTATTCTTTTTATTACTTTTCATTGCATTGTTATTCATTGTGATAATTTTTTTTGTTGGAAGATTTACATTCATACCGCTCAATTCTTATGTATTCGCATATCAATCTTACACCTAAACTTTAATTTTGTATATAAGCCACCTTATCTATACATGAAAAAGGCGTATTTTATTTTTTAAAGTTAAAATGATGATATTCTTGATATGATATGAAAGATCTAAATGACATAAATGTAAAAAATCACTAAAAACAGCATAAATACAATGAACATATATAATATTTTTCTCACTAAAAACAGCATAAATACAAATATTCAGACTGTTCATTAAACTTAATTATTATTATTTTTATTTATTTGCATCAAATCAAGACCCAAATTCCCATTTTTACTTGTATAAGTTTGATAGCAATGTAAAAGATATTGTAAGGTTTTAAGGTAGGATTGTAATTTGTATTATTATATAAAGTATGATAAACTAAATTATAAATTAATTTTGGTGTTAATTTATATAAATAAGAGGGATTTGTCTGTCTTTCCATTAGATTCCGTTAACTTGAATGAATATACTCTGATATTTTCTTAAGAAAACAAAGCATGTTAACAAGAAGCCAAATACTTGGGCAGCAAGAGCTGCGCCTTGCCCACCACTGGCTTGTCTTTACCGTTCCAGTGGGAAGTAAATTATTATCAGAATAATAAGAGTAATATTATTAGTGGTAGCTGATTTAGATATACTGTTTGCACTAATTATTTGTTATATATATATATAT
>JXCR01148334.1:425175-439268 GCA_002079205.1 Phalaenopsis hybrid cultivar
TATATATATATATATATATATATATATATATATATATATATATATATATATATATATATATATATATATATATATATGCGTGCCGCGTACCCCGGCCTGTTGGTTGGCATCCACGATAATAAGACCTCTCAAGTCGGGGGTTCGAATCCCCTCTGACACAGTTGACCTTAAGGAGGTGGTAATCAAATTGTTAGGCACACTAAAGTGGTTGGAGGCTTTTATAATAGCCTCTTGTCATTCATTTAATGTGTGTGTGTGTGTGCGCGCGCGCGCATACAACATTTTAATTTTTAAACCAATGTTATGAAAATAACTATTTCATTTTTTTTTTAAGTGATAATAGTGCCTCTCTCTCTCTCTCTCTCTCTCTCTCTCTCTCTCTCTATCTCTCTCTCTCTCTCTCTCTCTCTCGATTCCCGTCCATGTTCCTTCATGCGGTGCAAGGGCGCGAGTAGCAGCGAAATGGGCGGCACTGGGAAGCTTTAACTCGGGATTTTAGCGCTCTGGTGTGATTTGTGCAAGCAAGAATACCTCTCTCATGCCAATTGAGGCTTGCCTTTCCTTCCTCACCCTTTCGGTTTGACATTTGTTTCGTTTTTCGTGTTTTTTTCTCATTTCTAGTAGCCATCAAAGTTATTGATTTTGTGTCTGAAGTGTCGTAACTAATTTTGCAAGCTTCTAAAAAGATTTTACCATGAAATCAGTGAGAAGAAGTAAGGTTGGAGGTGATACGAAGGAGAGAGGTATGTGAAATTGGTGATTTCAGAAGGGCATATTTATGACGAAAATCCCTTTTGAGGTATGTTTTGGCAATTAAGGTACATTTTTTGGTTAATGCATGTTATGAGATAAATTTTATGAAATCCTATATTGTATATGAGCTCCAGGTTGTCTATACGAGCTGGCGAGCTTAAGACAAGCGTGCAGATAAATATGAAGTGGTGAGCTTGAGACGAGCTCATAGGGCTTCTCCGTCAAGTCAAGTAAAATAATATTTTATAAGTTTTCATATGATTTTTATTTTGACACCGATGAATTTAGAACTTTTTACATATTATGAATGGAAAGTTGGAATTGAACATATAAATGCACATTTACTTTTCTTACAATACATGTAATGTTATGACAAACTATGCTGCATACGGTTGCATTTATGATATTAATTCTTGTAGATATTCAATTATTATACTCCATGCATATGTCTATGATACATGTAATGTCTGATAAATGTTTGATATACGAGTAATAATTTAAATGTCATGAGTAAGGGTATGGGTAGACTATTACAAGAATGTTTGAAAGTAAATTATGTACGGATCTAGTATTTCCAACTCCTGATATTTATATGGGGATGAAACTCTGGGAACCGTTGGAATTAGACAGTGAAAAAATGTTAGGAAATCATGGATATCAGAGGGGTTATCAATAGTTGTTATATTGGGGGAAGCCCAACATTTATCGATAGTTTATATGGTCGTTGCAAGAGTGACAACCCATGATGAAATGATATGGAAATAGTTAAGTCCTATACATTAAACAAGTGACATTATTATGATATAACCTCTATGAAATGACATTGCTATGACAATATACAATGAACATGCTTATGAATATGTTTGTTATTATACTTATGATTTCATGCTTATGACATACATGTTACACTGCAGTCTTGATTTTTTTATATATTATCTGAACTTGATCTCTTTTCATATTTTCTATTATGTTAGTATGTTATGATTTCTGTGTAGATATATACAGTTTCCTAAAAGCATGCACATTGTTTTTTTCTGTATATAAAGTCTTATGTTAGCCCTGATTATTTCATTGAGCTCATTGTTGCTCGTTCTTCGTTGTTGCCTTCCAGGTAAGAACAACGAGCAACAGAGCGAGTTGCTAGGTATGTCATGTACAGCTTTTGCGTGATAGTTTTAAAAGCTTGTACATATGTTTTTGGTACATATTTTTATTATATTGGATTTAGCAGCTCTATATAATTTTCATATTTTGATTATATGATTTCTATTCTTTCAAGTATGTATATGAAATGTAATGTTTATGTATGTTGCAGTGATCTGGTTAGACTAATTCATCACTCACTGGGTCCTCATTATACAAGTCAGGATAATTGATGGTGAGAGTTGGTCTAATCAAATTGTCAGCCTCTGTCGTACTACGGTTACTAGGGGGTTAGTTGGGGTGTGACAGAAAGTGGTATCAGAGTATGGTTTTTGAATGAAAAGAATAATGGAAGCTTGTTGGATTTAGAAGATGTAAGACTAAGATCAAAAATGAATTGATTTATACAGAGCTATAGGTTGATAAATTTTTGGTGGGTGACCCTTACTTCACGTGTGCACAATAAAATTAGTATATGATAAATTGTATGTCGATAATAAACTATGGCAATACAAATAAAATCTTCTAAAGAAGAATCGGAAAGTGCGTAAGGCCAACCTCCTAAGCTAAGTGTAGAGCAAGAAGTTAGAGCTAAAATTGTTTTGGGTAGAAATGAAAATTAGAACAAGACAAATGCAGACACCAGAACAACTAAGTTGCATGGCATTGCGTAGCCAATCATACAAGTGGTTAATAAAATAGTTTCTATCAAAAGATCCCCACCAGCACAAGGCACAGATATGAAACTTTGGCAGAAGTGGATCGACACTTAAAGATATTTCAGTCTTTCAGGCCATCTGCATTAAAGGGAGTCAATGGCCCTACAGTTGCTGAAGACTGGCTTTTAAATATCAAATTCTAGATGGTATGATTTGTCCAAAAAAACAAAAAAGTAATACTAGCTACATTCACGTTAGAAGGTGAAGCATGGAGATGGTGGCAGACACAATAAACAGTAAAAATTCAGTTGACACCCACAAATTCAATGAGACGAGTTTGTTAAAGTCTTTAAAGATTGGTTTATTCCGTCTTCAACCAGATTAGCACTACAAGTTAAGTTCTTATATCTAACTTAAAGGTCCAAGACAATTATGCAATATGAGGCATAATTCACTTCTCTTTCCAGATATACACCTCAATATATTAGCACACAGGAAGAAAGGTGTCACAAATTTATGTGCAATCTCATAGATCAGTTGAGGTTGGCATTAGCTCCATTTGAAATTAGTAATTTCTCTGTGCTTGTTGAAAAGGCAAGAAGAATTGAAAATGAGTTGAACTTTTCTAGTCAGCAGTGACAACATCAGACAGACAAGAAAATGGATTTTGACAAAAGAGAATGCTTTCAAAGCAAAAAAAAACTTAAATCGGAAGGTAAGCAGAAATAATCATAATAAAAAATTCCTTGTAAAAAATGTGAAAAAAAATATTTTGGGCAGTGTATGATTGGTTCTGAAGAATGTTACAAATGTGAACAACCAGAACACATTTAAATGAATTGTTTATAGGAAAAGAAGAAAGATAGCATACCACAAGCAATCCAAGGATAGGGACATTCCAGAAAATTTTTGAAAGGCGGTCAGCCTAGCAGAACTCAATTCTTTAGAAAGCCTTCAGTGCAAACAAAGTGAAACTTCAGAACTCAGAACTGAGCAACTAGTAAAAGCTCAAGTTTTTGCAATTACCCCTCAAGAAGCCAAACAATTTGGAGATGTGGTCACAGGTATGCTCCTAATTCAATATTAGTCTCACATTGTTCTATTCAATTCAAATGCATCACATTCTTTTATTTTTGATGAGTTTTATGCCAATTTACCTGTTGATATTATGCATTTTTCTTCTACTCTGTGTTTTGCTATGCCTTCAGGATTTGGGTTTTATGTTAATAGAAAATGTGTATTGCACGTTCATGTTCATGATAAGAAGTTGCCAACATAATTCATTATCATACCAATTCAGACCTTTGATCTTATTCTGGGGTTAGATTGATTGGTAAATCATTTTGCTATACTTGAATGCTGGAAAAGGGGAGTGAAGCTGAAATCATCTGGTGAAAAATCATTTTATATCATGTAATTGAAATGCACAATCTTTTTTTATTTGTGTAGTGAAAGTTGGGAAGCCTTTGCAAAGTGGTGAACCGATATTTTTGGCAAAATTAGAAGTGCTCAATAAAGATGTGCAAGAATTGAAAACTATCCCAGTAGTTTTAGAATTTCTTGAAGTATTTCTAAAGAATTTTTGGGGTTACAGCCAAAATGAGTAGTTTAATTTGGTATTGATGTGCAACCAAAAACTTTTGCAATATTCAAATCTCCATACAAGATAGCTCCGAAAAAATTGCAGGAATTGAAAAATCAATTATAGGAACTAAAAGATAAGGTTTTATTAGGCTAAGTAATTCATAGTAGAGTGCTCCAGTATTGTTCATTAAGAAGAAGGGTGGATCCATACAGTTATGTATTGATTATAGAGAGTTGAACAAAGTGATAATCAAGAAAAAATATCATTTGCCCAGGATCGATGATTTATTTGATCAATTAGAGTGTGCAATTGTATTTTCCTGAATTGATCTGAGATTAGGATATCATCATGTCAAATTCAAGGAGGTAGATTAACTAAGATAGCTTTTGGGATCAGGTATGGTCATTATGAATTCTTAGTTATATCTTTTGGTTTAATTAATGCTCTTGTAATTTTCATGGATCTGATGAATCGAATTTTCAAGTCATATGTGGATCAGTTTATAATTACTTTTATTGATGGTTTTTTTATATATTCAAGAATTGGCGACGATCATGATAAGCATTTTAGGATTGTGTTGGAGCTGTTGAGGCAAAATCAATTATATGCAAAATCTTCAAAATGTGAATATTGGTTGTGAAGCATTGGATTTTTGGGACATATTATCACTTGTCAGGGAATTTCAGTAGATCCTCAGAAGGTAAAAGCAATTGTGGAATGGCCTACACCAAAGAATGTTACAAAGGTACTCTGTTTCCTTGGTTTGGCAGGATATTGTAGGAGGTTCATCAAAGGATTTTCACAAATAGTTATGTCGTTATTCAAGTTGATGAGTTGAGTAGACTGCAGAATGTGAGTATAATTTTTAAGAGTTAAAGAAACATTTGACCACTACACCAATGTTAGCTCTTCCGTAAGGCACAGAAGGATTCAAAATTTATAGTAACGCGTCATTAAGGGGCTTGGGTTATGTTTTAATGCATAATAAAAAGATGCTAGCTTATGCGTCCAGACAGTTGAAGCGACGTGAAAAGAACTATCCGATGCATGATTTGGAGTTAGTTGTTGTGGTATTTCCTCTCAAGATTTGGTGACATTATTTATATGACATGAAATGTGAAGTTTTCACTGATAATCAAAATCTAAAGCACATTTTCACATAATAAGAGCTGAATTTGAGGCAATGAAGATGGTTAGATTTGAGCAAAGATTGTGATCTAGATATACAATATTGTCCGAGTAGAGAAAATGTAGCGTCTGTTTGAGGTGGTGGTGCAGCACCGCACTGCAGTTTTGTCTGTTTGGGTACACTGCGTTTTGGCATGTTTCTCAAAAAGGTGCAACTGAAATCTGTGTTTTCTTGCCACTTCTGGCTAAGTGAGACGACAGCTTTCTAGTTGCAGTCTGACTTTAAGAAAAAAATTGTAACAGTCACCGTAGCTTTTTTAGCATCAATTTATTATTTAGCAGTTTCACAACTGCTTTTTAATAAACTGTAGCTGCCCCAAACAGACCCATACTTATTGATACCTTGAGGTTTATTAGGTTTGCTACAGTGCAAGGGCATGAGTAGCAACGAACCGTGCATCACAGAAAGGCTGTAAATTGGGATTTTAGGTCTCCGGTGTGATTTATGTAAGCATGAATCCTTCTCTCTTGTCAATTGAAGCTTTCATTTCCTTCCTCGCCCTTTGGTTTTGACATTTGACTCATTTTTGTGTTTATTCTCATTTCTGGTAGCTGTTAGAGGTGTCAGTTTTGTGTCTGAAGTGTTGTAATTAATTTTGCAAGCTTCTAAGAATATTTAAGAAAAAAATTGTAACAGTCACCGTAGCTTTTTGAGCATCAATTTATTATTTAGCAGTTTAACAACTGTTTTTTAATAAATTGTAGCTGCCCCAAACAGACCCATACTTATTCATACATTGAGGTTTATTAGGTTTGCTACAGTGCAAGGGCATGAGTAGCAACGAACCGTGCATCACAAAAAGGCTGTAAATTGGGATTTTAGGTCTCCGGCGTGATTTATGAAAACACAAATCCTTCTCTCTTGTCAATTAAAGCTTTCATTTCCTTCCTCGCCCTTTGGTTTTGACATTTTACTCATTTTTGTGTTTATTCTCATTTCTGGTAGCTGTTAGAGGTGTCAGTTTTGTGTCTGAAGTGTTGTAATTAATTTTGCAAGCTTCTAAAAATATTTTAGCATAAAATCAGTGAGGAGAAGTAAGGTTGGAGGTGATAGGATTGAGGGAAAGTGAAATTGGTCATTTTAGAAAGGCGAATTTATGCTGAAAGGCCCTTTTGAGGTATGTTTTCGGTCGATGCTTGTTATGAGCCGAATTTTATGAAATTTTATGTTGTCTACGAGCCACAGGTTGTCTATACGAGGCAACGAGCTCGAGACAAGCATGTGGATACTCATCGTAAGGCTATTCCATCAAGTTAGGTGAAATAATATTATATTAATTTAAGAAAAATAATATGTCTTCATATGATTTCTATCTTGATACAGATGCATTTAGAACTTCCTACATATTATGAATAAATGTGTGCAATTGAATTTATAAATGCATATTTACTTTTCTTATGATATATGTAATGCTATGACTAGAATATGCTACATATGACAATGTATAGGATATGAATTCCCTTCATATATTCATTTATTATACTTCATGTATATGCCCATGTAATGTCTATAATAAGATTGATGCAGAAGTGACAATTTAAATGTCACGAGTAATGCTATGGGCAGACTATTACAAGAGTACTTGCAAGTACATTATACATTGATGTAATATTCCCGACTCCTGATATTTATACATGGTGCAACTCTGGGAACCATTGGGATTAGGTGGTAATAGAACATTAGTGAATCATAGGTATCAAGGGGGCTATTGATAACTGCTCTGAGTTTTTCGAGATTGTGGCATAGGTCACAATGGGCTATGCCTTCTTATAGAAATATGATTGCAACTATACTCAAGAATAATGTTTGACAACTTGCAAGTTCTTGCTTTTGAATTTGTTATCCCCTAACGTGAGTGTTTTTCTTACGAGCTTATAAAACAACCCATGTATTGAATGTTCAAAAGATCAGCTTCATGAGCCAATTGAGGAAAAACTTCAGTATGTCGGGTAGCAACTGAGAAAGTATTATTTGTAAAGTTACTTTCTAGTTTGAAATCGGTTCTCAAAGTCTTAATATTAAGGATCCACGTGCCTTCTTATAGAAATATGATTGCAACTATACTCAAGAATAATGTTTGACAACTTGCAAGTTCTTNACTAACATTCATTAACCCAAACGGTATCACTGTGTAGCAGAAAATTTCAATCGGTATCCTGAAGGTTGTAAGTGCTGCATCCTCGAAAGCCATCTTGATTTGGTTGTATCCCGATGATCCGTCCATGAAAGAGAAAATTTCATGTGTAGAAGCAATATCCACCATCATTTCTGGTATTGGTAATGGAAACTCGTCTTTTGGACATGCTTTGTTTAGTCTTTGAAGTCGACACAAACACAGATTTGTCCATTTTTCTTATTGACAGGTACAATATTGGCTAACCATGTGGGGTATTGCTTTTCTTTTACAAAGTTAGCGGCTGTTAATTTCTTTACATCGGCGATGACTTGTTGCTCTATTTCAAGGTGCATTCTTCTTGGAGCTTGTTTTACTGGGGTCATATTTTTATCTATCCTGAGTTTATGAGCTACAACCTCTGCTAATAGTCCCGATATTTCATCATAATTCCATGTGAAACAATCTTTAAATTTAGTTAACAGTTTGTTCAACTTTAAAGATTCTTCATCATTGAGTAGAGAACTTATAAATGTAGATCGGCATTGCTCTTCAGTCTCGATGTTGATTTCCTTCAATTCATCTACAGTTGACTTGATTTCTTCTTCAAACTCAGGCGGAGCATCTTCTATCAGTTGATTAGTAGTTTCATCCTCTATATCGAGGCAGTCCTCTTTCAATTTACTTCTAAAAACTTTGCAAAATTTTGAATCATCGACTGGTCAAACTGTACCAAATTTGAGACCCTCTTTTGAGTTTAGAGCTCGACCTTTAAGAACCCATAATTTTTTAAAAAGTTGTAAAAAAAAATTTTGGCATTTGTTTTGGTAAATTTCTTTGTTGAATTAACTTTTTTGCGTAAGGCAAAAAGTAGCTAAAAGGCAATTTCATTAATTCATTAGAATCCTTATCCAAATTTACATGATTTTCAATATGGGTAGAGGTAGATACACAATAAAATTTGATCGGCTTTGAACCAGCACTGCGAACTTCCTTGACCTCTAAACTCTCGACCTTTTGAGGGAGGATCGGAGCAAGGGTCATGGTATTTACATAGTGGTTTATCCGATCATACATTGTATCATATTCGCTTTTCTCGACATCTTCTAAGGATATCGCGTATTGAGGTTTCCTCTATTTTGTAATCATTATTTCATCTTTCGAACTATCTTCATCACCTATGTTGATGGTTGGCCTAGTCCGTCCAACGATTAAGTTGGTTCTTGCACATCCACGTCCCCGACCTTGACCTCGGGTGCGCAAACTAAATAACCTCCACCAACTTGTTGCAAGAGAGTAGTGGAATACTAATGAAGTGGAGTTGAATGGCCCTGCCATTGTACTTCTTTTAGATCTTTACCTTTATTTGTTGCAATTTTGTGAGAGAAGACAGTTTTCCTTGGAAGGGCGTAGTCGGCAGCATCTTCATGAATGCCAACTTCATACACTGAAAACGATTGTAGATCTCCTTTAATGCAATGTTCTTGTCTTTCTTCGTATTACTTGATGCACTGGTGTAGAGACAATGGAACCATGTTGTTCTCATGAATCCACGGTCGATCAAGTAGAGCATTGAAATAGGTCTCAGCGTCGATGATATGAAACTTGACAGTTGTTGCTAGTTCTCCAACCTTCATAGATAACGTAATCGATCCAAGGGCTCTTTCTCCCTTTTGGTTGAATCCTCTTAGCATCATTTTATTGGGCATAAGCTCTTGAGCTTCAATGTCCAAATAGACCAATGTTCGTAGACTCATCAAGTTGAGTGATGCTCCAGGATCTACAAAAACTTTGAACAACATAAATCTGCTGATGTTAACGGAGATGTAGAGTGTTCGGTTGTGGTCGGCGGTACCGAGAAGCAAATCTTCATCTGTGAAGGTCACCCCTAGCTGTTCTTTCAATGACCAAACTTTATCTGAGGATGTGCTGGTCAACTGTGCTAAGCAAATCTCTGAGTCGAGCAAAGTTACCAGAGACTCTCTCATCTCCTTTTATATTATTAGAGCGTCATAGATGCTTAATCGTGCTGGCAACTTCCTAAGATGAGCTAGCATGTTGTAATCCACTTTTTATGGCCCTCTAATTTTCTCTTGGTTATGTGTGTCTTCCACTAGGGGAGGTGGAGGTAGTTCTTCTCGAGTTACTATTTATTTTCCTTTATCCACTGGTGTTGTTCTCGAGGGTAACACTTTCCTGCTCCTCAAGTTTATTTCTATAATTCCTTCTTCTTGAGGTACCTTTATTGAATTTTACAATATTTCTTCTTTGTCGGAGAGGTCTAACTTGATGGCAAACGGCGTACCGTGGTGCTCGAGAATTAGCTCTTCACTTTCGGTGCTGTCGTAGTTGTTATTATTGAATTTTTCTTCAATATTGTTAACGAGTTCGTCAAACTAAATTACAATTTGAGGATCATTTTGGGAATTGAGATCAAAGTTAGATTGGTCGTAATCGATTATGTCATCATTAAAAATAGTTAAAACGTAGCCGAAATCATGATCATTATATTCATAAGACCGCGAAGGGGCAAAAAGATAATCATACAAAGTCAGGGGTTCGAGGATTTTCTTCCCCGAATCCGAGACAACCAATCTAGCATAGGCAACCCCTATCCTACCCTCCATGCTATCAATCTTTGCAATGGCCTTCTTCTTTCTTTTTGTCTTTGACAATGACGGCTCATGTGGTGAAATCTTTATCTCGGGTTTGATAGGCTGAAGACTCTGAACGGAAGTTTGTTTTGACGCTTTCTAGATTCAGTTCAGTATTTTCTTAGATGATTTGCTCCATACCGCACTCCATCCATCTGTTCCAGTGTATGCGGAAGATTGTCTCGATGAATTTTGGATTTAATTTAGGACCCTCTTGAGTTTTTCCCAAGTTGTACTCCATCCCTCTTCTCCATTGTATGGATCAATCAGAGAAATTGGCTCAGCCGTAATCATATTTATGGAACCTTTTTTCAGGTTCTTTTAAATATTCTCTTAGAATCGTTATATTTCCTTCTTTGAGATTTTCTTGAGCCAGTCATTAAAGATGAAGCATTCTTCTATAGTGTGTCCCAATAATTGGTGATACGGGAAATAATTTGGTTCATCCTTTTTATCAATCTCTTCTGGCTTATTTGGCACTAGTAATATGAACTCAGGCTTCTTCATCAGACTTCTGAACATTTTCGATACGGCTTCATCTTTAAGAGAATATATCATTTTCCGTCGTTCTGCTAGAGATATTCTCTTCTTCCCTATTCAAGGTGATCCTTCTTAAGGTGGTCGCTGACTAGATTGGCTATTCTGCTTCTAAGCCTGTTGTGATGAAGACTGATGAGGATTGTCTGCATATATCTTCATTGGCTATCTTTCTTTATCGACCATTGCTATTGTTCCTTATTTCTTTTCAAACACTCTGGTTGCCTTGGACTTCTTGTGTGAATCCATATATTTCATTTATTCTTGAAGACTGCTGGCTCTACTGAGTAGCTTCTCAAAGGATTTGATGGTGAGTCCCTTGAGCATGAAGGCTAGTGGGACATGAATGCTTTTGAGTAAAATCTCAATTATATGATGTTCCTGTAGCTAAGATTTAAACTTCATGCTAAGTTTTCTCCACATCAATGTAGTCCACCAATATCTCGTTGGGCTTTTGCTTTTCCATCATGAGATTTCCTATAGATACATGATGTTGCGCTCAGATGAATCTCTTCACAAATAGTTGTTCCAACTCGACAAATGTCTTAACTGATCCATTGGCTAAATCAGCATACCAATCGAAGGCGATCTCTGACAAGATGCTTACAAACTGTTGGAAGAGTAAAGCTTCACTATTCCTTGTGTTGCCACAACTAGCTCGGAAGTGTGTTATATGCTGCTGAGAATTTCAGTCCCATCAAATATTTTAAGGTTTGGGGCCACTTGGGGAAGGGTACGACATCGAATTCTTCCGGGTAAGGTCTACCCTTTAAAATCAATGCACCACCCTTGGATTGGGTTAAGGCCTTCCGAACTTGTTCGACCATTTGCTTAAATTCTTTCTTTATTATGGAGCCCGATGGAGAATCCTTATTTTGTTGCTTATCTCTCTTTGCTGAAGCAAGTTCTCTTCTTTCATCTATAATGTGTATTATCTCTGATTGGTTGATATCTGGAGATGCTAGTTGCGGTGCTTGTGATTGCCCTCAAATAGTGGCCATGGCAGTCATGGCTGCGGCCATTTCTTCTATCCTTTTCTTCAATTGACTGACTTGTTCATACCTTATGAGGATAGCCCTGCGCAGCTCATCTATGGCATTCTCTTTGATGAGAGGTTGAGCTTCGCGCGCAGATTTAACGGCTCTGGTTTTTATGACATGAACATCCATGAAATCCTCTTCGAGGTAATTATTATTGTCGAAATCTTCATCATTGTTGTCAATGGAAACTCCATGTTCCTAAGCCAACTCTGAAATTTTGGATTTGAGCTTTTCAACTTATTCTTC
The DNA here is from genome assembly GCA_002079205.1 of Phalaenopsis hybrid cultivar. Taxonomy (NCBI): domain Eukaryota; kingdom Viridiplantae; phylum Streptophyta; class Magnoliopsida; order Asparagales; family Orchidaceae; genus Phalaenopsis; species Phalaenopsis hybrid cultivar. Next base: position 437,095 of record JXCR01148334.1, read on the forward strand.
GATCATTGATTCTTTGATTGTTCTAAGATCTGGAGGACCCTGCTGGACCTCCTCCTCTTATTCTTCCATTTCACTGACAATCGCTGCTACGATATCAAATACTTCGGACCCTGGCTTCATTCTATGATCTTGCACTGCGGGCTCACTGGACTGTATTGGTACAGTGACCTTGGGCATCCATACCTTTTTCTTTGATGATGATGCCTTTGGATAGAGTGTCCTAGCAGAAACATCGGTATGTTAAGGAAGAGTATGCCCCTACAATATCATGTAATCTCTTTATCTTTTCTTTTAAAATTTCAGGGATGTCTTTATGGTGCTTGCTCGATAAAATTCTTGGAATTAGTCTTGACTTAATAGGTCGACGACCTGCGGTCCTGACGACAATAGACTTGGTGGTAAATATGGTGGTATCAACTCTGCTCCCTAACCGAAACCATACATGAATACGAGTAGGCAAAGCCACAGTTAACCTTTGAGATTTTTTGGCAGACTTGATGTCCTTTAAAATTTTTTTCTTCATGCGAGGGGATATTGCATGTCCCACTTGTTTAAGTAGTTCACTGACTGAACAACCTTCTTTGGTGGCTAGCCTCCGAAAAATTGAACTGACTCGGGTGATAGGAGTATGTTTCTTTCTCTCCACTCCCTATCCATGAAGTGATGGTAATGCAGCGGCGATCTTGTGGATATTTTTGTGCCCGTTAGTATCCATTAAAGGATGAAATCTACTTCCCCGCAGAAGTGGATATGCTTCCGATAATTTTAACTCCTCTTGGTGAGGCTCTTCATTAGTAGGTACATCCTTAGGAGCCTGAGATGTTAGAGGATATTATAGTGACAGGCTAAAGCCCTCAATTTGATTTATAGTTTTAGGTTTTGATATGAGATGTTAACTCCCAGGTGGAGTGAGAAGAGAGAACTCTAGAGTGAGAGCTAGTATCTTCCCTAGCTAACCCGTCTTCAAGACTATTTAACTTAAATTAGCTAATGTTTTTTATAACATCTCTAGTAAGGGTAAAGAATAGTGTTGCTCCTATTTGGCACAACATAATTTTAATACTTCCACAATAGAATTCTTATACTAGTTACTAATTCATAATAAGAAAATAATATCTTATTTATATTGCTTTCATCTTACAAATATCTAGTTAAATTTAGTTAGTTGTCTACTTTAGTTTCAATCATCCAAAATTACCTAAAAGAATCAAACTTTCATTTCTATTATAGCATCCACCATTTGAGTAAAAATATGTAACATAGTAGAATTTGTTATCTATGTTCTTTTGACCTATTTAAAGATTGAAAATTATCCTTGTGGATTCGATATTTGGGGCTTAATCAAAAAGTTCTATACTAATTGCTAATGATACAAATACTTGTGTAGTATCCCAATATTAAATTTAATAATTGCATTCTTATTTGCTTTGAAGTCAATTTTTTTCCTAGTCATTGCCCAAGATCTAGTTTTTGGCACCGTTGCAAAGTAAGAATTATAAGTAAGGAAACAATAAGAATATAATTGCATACTNATCAAATAAAAATTAGAAAAATACAAAAATAAATTTCGCTGGGTTTTCTAATCTCAGAGAGATTTTCCAAAAATATAAAACATATTTTTCAACATATAAAATATTTTATTTTTTTAAATTTCCCAAAACTTCAATTAATTTTTATAAATCACAAAAGCTTTAAAAAATCATGAAATTCTAGACAAATAACTTTCTGGTCTAGGGCTAGCTCATATAAAAATTTCAAGTGATTAGGAGTTGTCTTGATCATCTTTTGAAATTTTCTTTGAAATGCATATTTTTGCATAAAAATAATTATATGAATTAAATTAAATTGTGAAAATTCATATTTTCTCCTCTGATGTCTTAATTGACTTATCAGTAGAGTTACATAAAACTTCTAAAGTCATTTGACTTAAATTTGACAAATTATGAAAATTTGGACCCTTAGGGGCAAAAGTGTAATTTTGGATATTTTGGCCTTAATGAACATTTAGGTTTAATCAAAATGGGAAATGGATAATTTCTGATATTAATTAACTCATTTGATGATTTGTAACCAAAATGGGTATAATTGGTAGAAACCCACTTCACCTTGTCAAATTATAGGATAAAAAAATATATATATAATTACCATAATTATCAAAATTTTGGAAACTTCAT
>JXCR01148334.1:445315-464647 GCA_002079205.1 Phalaenopsis hybrid cultivar
CCTCAATTCTTGTGTTCATCCTTCGGGATAGATACAGGATTTGAGGTAAAACGCTCTTTCATCTAAATTATGAAAATTATGGGGTCAGTTTGACTTCATCTTTTTCAAAATTAAAATTTTTAAAATGTCCTTCCGAAGCGGGCAACGGGATTTTAATTCCGATGACCGAAAGCTTCTTACGGGCAAACCCCACACCAAAAATAGTGCCGACAGGCCTGATAAAGATCAAATTGCTCCCTGCTTTGCCCGGTATGACTGTGCCTAATCCTTTGTCTTTTCTGGCTGATGAAGCACCGTCAAAGTACATTTCCCAGCATTGTGCACTAGAGAATTCCATTTGCAACACTTGCTCATCTAGTAGTTCATCGTCGAGAAGGGACCCAGCTGACAGTGGGTGTGCAGCGAGAAAGTCTACTAGAATCTGTCCCTTGATAGTACAGAGGGGAACAAAAGTTATATCAAATTGCAATATGATCATCGACCATCTTACTAGACGTCCGGAGAGTGTTGGTCGGGTCATCAAATATTGCAATAAGTTAACTTTTGAAATTAGGGTAATCTTATGAGAGAGCATGTAATGTCTAAGCTTTTGGGAGGCAAAAATTAATGTCAGAAAATGCTTCTCAATAGGTGGATACTCTACTTCCGTCGATATCAGACGATGACTCAAATAAAAGAGTGCATTTTCTTTACCCTCGTCATTGACTTGGGTTAAGAGGGCTCCAAGAGAGTCATCTAGGGCCGCAATATAGAGTATCAAAGGTTTCCCTGGGAAAGGGGCTGCTAAAATAGGAGGTGTCATTAAATATTATTTAACATCCTCAAAGGCCCGCTGGCATTTCTCTTCCCAAATGAATTTGACGTCCTTTTTAATTAATGTCGAGAAGAGCTGACACTTACCTAAGAGATTAGAAATAAAGCGTCTCAGATATGCCAACTTCCTCTAGAAGGAACGTAGTTGTTTTATGGTTTTAGGAGGAGGCATTTCCAAGATAGCTTTAATATTATCTGGGTCGATCTTGATTCCTTGATTACGGACAACAAATTCTAGAAACTTCCCAGAGGTAACGCCAAAGACACACTTTAAGGGATTCATTTTAAGCTCATACCATCGTAACCGTTCGAACACAATCCTCAAATCACACAAATGGTCTATTTTTTATTTTCTTTTGATGACCAAATAATCCACGTAGCATTCTACTTGATTGTGAATGAGGTCATCAAAAATCCTTGTCATTGCCCGTTGGTACGTTGCTCCGGCGTTCTTCAACCCAAACGGCATTACTGTGTATTCATCATTGCAAGTTGATATGTTGCACTAACGTTCTTTAATCCAAACGGTATCACTGTGTAGCAGAAAATTTCAATCGGTGTCCTAAAGGTTGTAAGTGCTGCATCCTCGGGAGCCATCTTGATTTGGTTGTATCTCGATGATCCGTCCATGAAAGAGAAAATTTCATGTGTAGAAGCGATATCCACCATCATTTCTGGTATTGGTAATGGAAACTCGTCTTTTGGACATGCTTTGTTTAGTCTTTGAAGTCGACACAAACACAGATTTGTCCTTTTTCTTCTTGACAGGTACAATATTGGCTAACCATGTGGGGTATTGCTTTTCTTTTACAAAGTTAGCGTCTATTAATTTCTTTACATCGGCGATGACTTGTTGCTCTATTTCAAGGTGCTTTCTTCTTAGAGCTTGTTTTACTGGGGTCATATTTTTATCTATCCTGAGTTTATGAGCTGCAACCTCTGCTAATAGTCCCGATATTTCATCATAATTCCATGTGAAACAATCTTTAAATTTAGTTAACAGTTTGATCAACTTTAAAGATTCTTCATCATTGAGTAGAGAACTTATAAATGTAGGTCGGCATTGCTCTTCAGTCTCGATGTTGATTTCCTTCAATTCATCTATAATTGACTTGATTTCTTCTTTAAACTCAGGCGGAGCATCTTCTATCAGTTGATTAGTAGTTTCATCCTTTATATCGAGGCAATCCTCTTTCAATTTACTACTAAAAACTTTGCAAAATTTTGAATCATCGACTGGTCCAACTGTACCAAATTTGAGACCCTCTTTTGAGTTTAGAGCTCGACCTTTAAGACCCCATAATTTTTCAAAAAGTTGTAAAAAAAATTTTTGGCATTTGTTTTGGTAAATTTCCCTGTTGAATTAACTTTTTTGCGTAAGGCAAATAGTAGCTAAAAGGCAATTTCATTAATTCATTAGAATCCTTATCCAAATTTACATGATTTTCAATATGGGTAGAGGTAGAAGCACAGTAAAATTTGATCGGCTTTGAACCAGCACTATGGACTTCCTTGACCTCTAAACTCTCGACCTTTTGAGGGAGGATCGGAGCAAGGGTCATGGTATTTACATAGTGGTTTATTCGATCATACATTGTATCATATTCGCTTTTCTCGACATCTTCTAAGGATATCGCGTATTGAGGTTTCCTCTATTTTGTAATCATTATTTCATCTTTGGAACTATCTTCATCACCAATGTTGATGGTTGGCCTAGTCTGTCCAACGATTAAGTTAGTTCTTGCTCATCCACGTCCCCGACCTTGACCTCGGGTGCGCAAACTAAAATAACCTCCACCAACTTGTTGCAAAAGAGTAGTGGAAGATTGCTGAAGTGGAGTTGAATGGCCCTGCCATTGTACTTCTTTTAGATCTTTACCTTTATTTGTTGCAATTTTGTGAGAGAAGACAATTTTCTTTGGAGGGGTGCAGTCGACAACATCTTCATGAATGCCAACTTCATGCACTGAAAACGATTGTAGATCTCCTTTAATGCAATGTTCTTGTCCTTCTTCATATTACTTGATGCACTGGTGTAGAGACGATGGAACCATGTTTTTCTCATGAATCCACGGTCGATCAAGTAGAGCATTGAAATAGGTCTCAGCGTCGATGATATGAAACTTGGCAGTTGTTGCTAGTTCTCCAACCTTCATAGATAACGTAATTGATCCAAGGCCTCTTTCTCCCTTTTGGTTGAATCCTCTTAGCATCATTTTATTGGCGATAAGCTCTTGAGCTTCAATGTCCAAATAGACCAATGTTCGTAGACTCATCAAGTTGAGTGATGCTCCAGGATCTATTAAAACTTTGAACAACATAAATCTGCTAATGTTAATGGAGATGTAGAGTGTTCGGTTGTGGTCGGCGGTACCGAGAAGCAAATCTTCATCTGTGAAGGTCACCCCTAGCTGTTCTTTCAATGACCAAATTTCATCTGAGGATGTGCTGGCCAACTGGGCTAAGCAAATCTCTGGGTCGAGCAAAGTTACCAGAGACTCTCTCATCTCCTTTGATATTATTAGAGCGTCATAGATGCTTAATCGTGTTGGAAACTTCCTAAGACGAACTAGCACGTTGTAATTCACTTTGTATGGCCCTCTAATTTTCACTTGGTTATGTGTTTCTTCCACTAGAGGAGGTGGAGGTAGTTCTTCTCGAGTTACTATTTATTTTCCTTTATCTACTGGTGCTGTTCTCGAGGGTAACACTTTCTCGCTCCTCAAGTTTATTTCTATAATTTCTTCTACTTGAGGTACCTTTATTGAATTTTACAATGTTTCTTCTTTGTCGGAGAGGTCTAACTTGATGGCAAGCGGTGTACCGTGGTGCTCGAGAATTAGCTCTTCACTTTCGGTGCTGTCGTAGTTGTTATTGTTGAATTTTTCTTCAATATTGTTAACGAGTTCGTCAAACTCAATTACAATTTGAGGATCATTTTGAGAATTGAGATCAAAGTTAGATTGGTCATAATCGATTATGTCATCATTAGAAATAGTTAAAACGCAGCCAAAATCATGATCATTATATTCATAAGACCCCGAAGGGGCAAAAAGATAATCATACAAAGTCAGGGGTTCGAGGATTTTCTTCCCCGATTCCGAGACAACCAATCTAGCAGAGGCAACCCCTATCCTACCCTCCATGCTATCAATCTTTGCAATGGCCTTCTTCTTTCTCTTTGTCTTTGACAATGACGGCTCATGTGGTGAAATCTTTATCTCGGGTTTGATAGGCTGAAGACTCTGAATGGAAGTTTTTTTTGACGCTTTCTAGATTCAGTTCAATTATTCTTAGATGATTTGCTCCACACCGCACTCCATCCATATTTTCCAGTGTATGCGGAAGATTGTCTCGATGAATTTTGGATTTAATTTAGGACCCTCTTGAGTTTTTCCCAAGTTGTACTCCATCCCTCTTCTACAGTGTATGGATCAATTAGAGAAATTGGCTCAGCTATAATCATATTTATGGAACCTTTTTTCAGGTTCTTTTAAATATTCTCTTAGAATCGTTATATTTCCTTCTTTGAGATTTTTCTCAAGCCAGTCATTAAAGATGAAGCATTCTTCTATTGTGTGCCCCAACAATTGGTGATACGGGAAATAATTTGGTTCATCCTTTTTATCAATCTCTTCTAGCTTATTTGGCACTGGTAATATGAACTCAGGCTTCTTCATCAGACTTCTGAACATTTTCGATACGGCTTCATCTTTAAGAGAATATATCATTTTCTGTCGTTCTTCTAGAGATATTCTCTTATTCCCTATTCGAGGTGATCCTTCTTGAGGTGGTCGCTGACTAGATTGGCTATTCTGCTTCTAAGCCTGCTGTGATGAAGACTGATGAGGATTGTCTGCATATATCTTCATTGGCTATCTTTCTTTATCGATCATTGCTACTGTTCCTTATTTATTTTCAAACACTCTGGTTGCCTTGGACTTCTTGTGTGAATCCATATGTTTGATTTATTCTTGAAGACTGCTGGCTTTACTGAGTAGCTTCTCGAAGGATTTGATGGTGAGTCCCTTAAGCATGAAGGCTAGTGGGCCATGAATGCTTTTGAGTAAAATCTCAATTATATGATGTTCCTGTAGCTAAGATTTACACTTCATGCTTAGGTTTCTCCACATCAATGTAGTCCACCAAAGTCTTGTTGGGCTTTTGCTTTTCCATCATGAGATTTCCTATAGATACATGATGTTGCGCTCCGGCGAATCTCTTCAAAAATAGTTGTTCCAACTCGGCAAATGTCTTAACTGATCCATTGTCTAAATCAGCATACCAATCGAAGGCGATCTCTGACAAGATTCTTACAAACTGTTGGAAGAGTAAGGCTTCGCTATTCCTTGTGTTGCCACAACTGGCTCGGAAGTGTGTTATATGCTGCTGAGAATTTCAGTCCCATCAAATATTTTAAGGTTTGGGGCCACTTGGGGAAGGGTACGACATCGAATTCTTCCGGGTAACGTCTACCCTTTAAAATCAATGCACCACCCTTGGATTGGGTTAAGGCCTCCCGAACTTGTTCGACCATTTGCTTAAACTCTTTCTCTATTATGGAGCCCGATGGAGAATCCTTCTTTTGTTGCTCATCTCTGTTTGTTGAAGCAAGTTCTCTTCTTTCATCTATAATGTGTATTATCTCTGATTGGTTGATATCTGGAGATGCTAGTTGCGATGCTTGTGATTGCCCTCAAATAGTGGCCATGACAGTCATGGCTGCGGCCATTTCTTCTATCCTTTTCTTCAAATGACTGACTTGTTCATCCCTTATGAGGATAGCCCTACGCAGCTCATCTACAACATTCTCTTTGATGGGAGGTTGAGCCTCGCGCGCAGATTTAGCGGCTCTGGTTTTGATGACATGAACATCCATGAAATCCTCTTCGAGGTAATTATTATTGTCAAAATCTTCATCATTGTTGTCGATGGAAACTCCATGTTCCCAAGCCAACTCTGAAATCTTGGATTTGAGCTTTTCAACTTATTCTTCGATCATTGATTCTTTGATTGTTCTAAGATCTGGAGGACCCTGCTGGACCTCCTCCTCTTATTCTTCCATTTCACTGACAATCGCTGCTACGATGTCAGATACTTCGGACCCCGGCTTCATTCTATGATCTTGCACTGTGGGCTCACTGGACTATATTGGTACAGTGACCTTGGGCATCCATACCTTTTTCTTTGACGATGATGCCTTTGGATAGAGTGTCCTAGTAGAAACATCGGTATGTCAAGGAAGAGTATGCCCCCTACAATATCATGTAATCTCTTTATCTTTTCTTTTAAAATTTAAGGGATGTCTTTATGGTGCTTGCTCGGTAAAATTCATGGAATTAGTCTTGACTTAATCGGTCGACGACCTGCGGTCCTGGCGACAACAGACTTGGTGGTAAATATGGTGCTATCAACTCTGCTCCCTAAGCGAAACCATACATGAATACGAGTAGGCAAAGCCACTGTTAACCTTTGAGATTTTTTGGCAGACTTGGGTGATAGGAGTATGTTTCTTTCTCTCCACACCCTATCCATGAAGTGATGGTAATGCAGCGGCGATCTTCTGGATATTTTTGTGCCCGTTAGTATCCATTAAAGGATGAAATCTACTTCCCCGCAGAAGTGGATATGCTTCCGATAATTTTAACTCCTCTTGGTGAGGCTCTTCATTAGTAGGTACATCCTTAGGAGCCTGAGATGTTAGAGGATATTATAGTGACAGGCTAAAGCCCTCAATTTGATTTATAGTTTTAGGTTTTGATATGAGATGTTAGCTCCCAGGTGGAGTGAGAAGAGAGAACTCTAGAGTGAGAGCTAGTGTCTTCCCTAGCTAACCTGTCTTCAAGACTATTTAACTTAAATTAGCTAATATTTTTTATAACATCTCTAGTAAGGGTAAGGAATAGTGTTGCTCCTATTTGGCACAACATAATTTTAATACTTCCACAATAGAATTCTTATACTAGTTACTAATTCATAATAAGAAAATAATATCTTATTTATATTGCTTTCATCTTACAAATATCTAATTAAATTAAATTTAGTTAGTTGTTTACTTTAGTTTCAATCATCCAAAATTACCTAAAAGAATCAAACTTTCATTTCTATTATAGCATCCATCATTTGGGTAAAAATATGTAACATAGTAGAATTTGTTATCTAATTTCTTTTAACCTATTTAAAGATTGAAAATTATCCTTGTGGGTTCGATATTTGGGGCTTAATCAAAAAGTTCTATACTAATTGCTAATGATACAAATACTTGTGTAGTATCCCAATATTAAATTTAATAATTGCATTCTTATTTGCTTCGAAGTTAAGTTTTTTCCTAGTCATTGCCCGAGATCTAGTTTTTGGCACCGTTGCAAAGTAAGAATTATAAGTAAGGAAACAATAAGAATATAATTGCATACTTCGTAGTACTATCATATAAGGTCGGGATCAAGATTTTGGCGCCATTGCCAGGGAGAATAAAAATTGGGAAGTAATCTTTTAGAAAGCAAATCTCTATTTTTAGAATGTCTTATTTAAACTTTTAGATTTATTATAGGAATATCATAGTGTTGTTTTTGTATAAGTTCTTGTTTATGAAATTTTAATTTATGTTTTTTGTAGTACTGTATGCATAGTTTAGGTTCTAAAGGACTAGTGCCCTACGATTCTATATTAGAAAGAACTATTAGAAAAATAAAAAAAATAAAACATGCAGAAAATAATTAAAAATTTGAAGAAATGACAAACTAAGATAATCAAAATGCTGAAATTAATCAAGTGTTTAGATCTTTAAGAGATTTTGCAAGCCCTATATTAGATGAATCTCATTGTAGTATTAAAAAACTAGTTTTAGTGGCTAATTTATTTGAATTTAAGCCTATGATTATTCAAATGACATCAAATAATCAGTTTAGGGGAGCACCAACTAAAGATCTAAATTTACATCTTGTTAATTTTCTAGAATTGTGTGCTACATTAAAATATGATGGTGTTTGGGATGATGCTATAAGACATAGAATATTTCCTTTCTCATTCAGGGATAAGGCTAAAATATGGTTAAATTTGTTATCACCTAGATCTATCAAAACTTGGGGTTATTTAGAGCAAAAATTCATTGCTAAATACTTTCCACCTTCAAAAACTGCAAAGTTTAGAAATGATATTACATCTTTTTGTCAGTTTGAAGGGGAATTTATTTATGAAGCATTGGAATTATTTAAAGAACTACCAAGAAAGTGTCCACACCAGGATATAGCAGATTGGCTAATAATTCAAACCTTTTACAATGGATTAGCTGGATCTCTTAGATCTATTTCCGATGTTGTTGTTGGTGGTTCAATGATGTCAAAACCATTTCAAGAGGCTTATGCTTTGATTGAAGAAATGACTACTAATAATTTTCAAATTACTTATAATAAAAACTTTTAATGCCATAAACAACAAGCCAAATGACCCATATTACTAACCACTCTCTACACTCTAATGGGCACCACAAACAACAAAGACTCAGCAGACCCCCAGCGGACACCCCTTTTTTGGCCTCCAAATGTTTCTTTTAAAGTTGTAGAAGTTTTTCAATAGTTTCCCAAGCGTCCCTTAAAAAATCATCCACATTCAATGCATCTGTTGAGAGAACCGATGTACTCGCCATCGACGGCCTCGATGGCGCCATCGGTGGCCTTCTAGAATATTTAATTCTGGACTCTCGGGAAAAACTCACCGTCGGCGGCGTCGAGCTCGCCGTCGACGCCCAAGATCAAATCTTCATATATTGGTCATTTTTGCTCAAAATTTGCTCATTTTTGCATTTTTTTGCTCCAATAACCATAATTGAACATACCAGCAACAAAACATCAAAAACTCCTTTCTTTAAAGCGTAATATCATCAAAATCAGTGTAAAGTAGACATGAAAATCTCAACATATTTTCTTTTGGTCAAAATCCCCCAAACTTAACTATTACTTGTCCTCTCATATAATATACTATATAGAAGTTATGATCTATTGTGGTAAAGTTTTAATTTAAAAATACTATAAGTTTGATTTAAGTAAATACCATAGTGAGATTTTCAAGAAAATTTTAATTAATTAAATTAACTCTGTAGGTACAAGACTATAGAGTCATCATATTTAAGAGTTCTAGTTTTCTATTCATTTCAAGAATGACTATATATTGTAATATCAAGTCACTTAAAATATTCTAATGATAGGAACTTCATGAGAACATTACTAGTAAAAGATGTTATTCCATAAATATAAGTTCATTGTATTTAGGTTTTCCCTTTAGGTAGGTCCAGTGAAGCCAATTTTTGATTAGGCATCTCGTCATTTAGGTTTTCCCTTATGTAGGTCCAAGTGAAGCCAATTTTTTATTAGGCATCTCCTCAAGCTTCTCCTCACTTTTATTTATTTTTTTTTCATTTGGATTGCTTTCAATCCTATATATTTTTCTTTTTCTTGTTTGGGATTATTGTCAATCCTTTCTTTTTCTTTTTCAAGTGAAGACTACTATATCTGGACAGCCTTTAATAATTTTGAACTTCACTTTTCTTTCCTTAAATTTGAAACTCAAAACATTCATTTACCTTATAAGTATTTCATAGCTTTTACATCATTGAGCCCCAATCTTTTCTTCTCAAATGAATTTCTAAGATTCTTAATATTTCAAAATATAGTTTTCTTTACTTTAAATAGTTAACTGTAGTCTTATTCTCTTATAGTAAATATCTTAATCTATAAAATTAATTTTTCTTACAAAAATATTCCTTTAAATCTACCATAATATTTAAATANGCAGAAAATAATTAAAAATTTGAAGAAATGACAAATTAAAATAATCAAAATGCTGAAATTAATCAAGTGTTAGATCTTTAAGAGATTTTGCAAGCCCTATATTAGATGAATCTCATTGTAGTATTAAAAAACTAGCTGTAGTGGCTAATTTATTTGAACTTAAGCCTATTATTATTCAAATGACATCAAATAAGCAGTTTAGGGGAGCACCAACTGAAGATCTAAATTTACATCTTGTTAATTTTCTAGAATTGTGTGCTACATTAAAATATGATGGTGTTTGGGATGATTCTATAAGACATATAATATTTCCTTTCTCATTGAGGGATAAGGCTAAAATATGGTTAAATCTGTTATCACCTAGATCTATCAAAACTTGGGGTTATTTAGAGCAGAAATTCATTGCTAAATATTTTCCACCTTCAAAAACTGCAAAGTTTAGAAGTGATATTACATATTTTTGTCAGTTTGAAGGGGAATTTATTTATGAAGCATGGGAATTATTTAAAGAACTACCAAGAAAGTGTCCACACCAGGACATAGTAGATTGGCTAATAACTCAAACCTTTTACAATGGATTAGTTGGATCTCTTAGATCTATTTCCGATGTTGCTGTTGGTGGTTCAATGATGTCAAAACCATTTCAAGACGCTTATGGTTTGATTGAAGAAATGACTACTAATAATTTTCAAATTACTTATAATAAAAACTTTTAATGCCATAAGCAACAAGCCAAATGACCCATATTACTAACCACTCTCTACACTCAAATGGGCACCACAAACAACGAATACACAGCAGACACCCCTTTTTTGGCCTCCAAATGTTTCTTTTAAAGTTGTAGAAGATTTTTCAAGAGTTTCCCAAGCGTCCCTTAAAAATTGTCCACGTTCAATGTATCTGTTGAGAGAACCGATGTACTCGCCATCGACGGCCTCGATGGCGCCATCGACGACCTCGATGGCGCCATCGACGGCCTCGATGGCGCCATCGGTGGCCTTCTAGAATATTTAATTCTGGACTCTCAGGAAAAACTCGCCGTCGGCGGCGTCGAGTTCGCCGTCGGCGGCGTCGAGCTCGCCGTCGGCGCCCAAGATCAAATCTTCATATTTTGGTCATTTTTTGCTCCAAATTCGCTCATTTTTGCATTTTTTTGCTCCAATAACCATAATTAAACATACCTGCAACAAAACATCAAAAACTCCTTTCTTTAAAGCGTAATATCGTCAAAATCAGTGTAAAGTAGGTACGAAAATCTCAACATATTTTCTTTTGGTCAAAATCCCTCAAACTTAACTATTACTTGTCCTCAAGTAATTTTANAATCATAATTCAACATACCTGCAATAAAACATCAAAAATACCTTTCCTTAAAATGTAATATCGTCAAAATCAGTGTAAAATAGGTATGAAAATCTCAACATATTTTTCTTTGGTCATGTATGCACTATTGGACATGTACCACAGTAGGGAGCTGGTGCACGGGGGAGTGGGGTGCCAGTGTGTGCACGGTAACATGGCAGGGGTGTGTGTGACAGCAGGGTGNTAGGGAAATTTTATATAATTAAATTAACTCTGTAGGTACAAGACTATATAGTCATCATATTTAAGAGTTCTAGTTTTCTATTCATTTCAAGAATGACTATATATTGTAATATCAAGTCACTTAAAATATTCTAATGATAGGAACATCATGAGAACGTTAATAGTAAAAGAAGTTATTCCATAAATATAAGTTCAGGAATGTATTTAGGTTTTCCCTTATGTAGGTCCAAGTGAATCCAATTTTTTATTAGGCATCTCCTCAAGCTTCTCCTCACTTATATATATTTTTTTATTTGGATTGCTTTCAATCCTATATATTTTTCTTTTTCTTTTTGGGGATTATTGTCAATCCTTTCTTTTTCAAGATATAGTTTTCTTTACTTTAAATAATTAACTATAGTCTTATTCTCTTATAATAAATATCTTAATCTATAAAATTAATTTTTCTTACAAAAATATTCCTTTAATTCTACCATAATATTTAAATATCTACAAAATATAGTTATCTGAATTAAACTCACTACAAAAAATCATATTAATAATTTTTGAAAATATTTAAATTGAGAACATATAATTGTTAATCTTTTTTCTTCCCTCCACAAACTTAAATTTTTCAATATGGAATGATATAGGTGGAAAGAAAAATTCTAAATATAAATCATACCTCGGTANGCATGTGCATGCATCCACAGAGTAGTTGAGAAACCATTGTTGCCCGTCGCTATGTGCTAGTGTGCATGTGCGCGCGTGCACACCTAAGGGTTTATTAACAGAGCAAAACCCCAACTTTTCAAACTTTTTGTCATTTTCCCATAGTTTCACCTATAAGTAGCTCCTTTGTGGGGGATAGAAGCCACACTAGTTCTCCACTAATAGAAGTTTCTTCTGGCTTGTTGCTGCATTGCCTCATTTTGGTTTTTGTTATCTTTTCCTTTTAGGATGTTGTCGTCTTTTCTTTTGAGGTTGTTGCCTACCCATATTACGATTGTTGTTGCCTTCCCATTTTTAGGTTGTTATTGCATACCATTATTGAGGTTATTCTTGACTACAAGCTGTTGTTGCCTACTCATATTGAAGCTCTTGTTGCCTTCCCATGACGAGATTATCATTACCTACTTAAATTCAGGAAGTTATTACATACCCATATTCAAACATTTGTTGCCTGCTACTATTTAAGCTATTGCGGCTTGTAAATAAAAGATTTGCTTGCTTAAATTTTGTTGTTAGGGTTTTGAGTTGCAATGAATTATGACCCGTTGCAAGCCACAAAAGATATCATAAGACTAATGAGATGATATCAATAGTTTCTGAGAATGATTCGTTATTCTTTTTAATGGAGTTTCATTTTTCAAATGACACAGTTTTCTTGTCTCTCAGATTATTCAATTAAGTTGTGCTATGCCCCTGGGGTACCTTACTGTTTATGAGATGAGCTTGCAGGTGCGTCTTCAATTTCCACCGGCTACCAAGCTAGTAAACCTTTTAACAACATGCAGATATGTCTTTTCTGGCTTTCTTGTCAGGTGAGTATGTTGGCCTTGATGAGAAAAAGAAGAAGTTGTAGAGCCGATGTGAAAAAAAAGGAATTCATTTGAGGCTTATAGGAAGAGGTTCGTGTGATGCACCATATGATGGGGGTCAAAATTGATGGCATATCTCTTAGTCAGGAATCTGAAGACTCTCATTTCTTGTTGGAAAATGAAGGCATTGAAAACTAGCAAAATATAGTATCTTCCATTAGCAATGAGGAGAAACGTCATAGTTAGACTGATCAGTGTCAAATATCTAAGGAATATTTTTTTCTTTTATAGTTACAAAATTTTTCATGTACAATTTTATGTTTTGTCATATGTGGTTGTTGATAACATGCTTATCTTGAATATTTTTTATTGTATGTATTTTCTTTGAATTGAAGCCATATATTTTCTTTCAATAACCTCAATTTTGTTCATTTTTATGTTCAATTTTTATAATTTTCCACCAAGTGAAGGCCAAGTCATTATAGTTCTTATTAGGAACCAAAAATTACTTCTTTGTAGAAGCGTAATGACATCAAACTCTTATGAGACATATGCATTATGTGGTTTTAAATATTCTTGTTAATCACTTACACACACACACAAATATATATATATATATATATATATATATANACAAATTTAAATTTTTCAATATGGAATGATACAGGTGGAAAGAAAAATTCTAAATATAAATCATACCTGGTACTTTAAGCGTTTTCATCTTTCTGAAATTTTTGCAGTTCCTTCTCAAAATTTTTACTTTAACTGGTCTGTAATATTAGGAACNGGTACTTTAGGCGTTTTCATCTTTCTGAAATTTTTGCAGTTCCTTCTCAAAATTTTTACTTTAACTAGTCTGCAATATTAGGAACTTTCTATACATATAAATCATTAGAGAATTTGTTGGGTAAAGAAATTTTGAAATAAGTACAAAACTAAACATTNACTTTCTATACATATAAATCATTAGAGAATTTGCTGGGTAAAGAAATTTTGAAATAAGTACAAAACTAAACATTATTCAAACACTTTATTTCACTTGAAAATCAAATATTTTTAGTTTGGAGTGAAGCTCTTACCGAGAGATGATAAAATCTAGTGTCTAAACGCTTTGAAATTGTCCCAAATCCAAGAACATCAAGCCCTAAATCAAAATTTTTGTTTTTTAAGAGGAAGGGGATGATGAATAGTGGTGGTTGACTGGTCAAATTTGTGGTGAAAAGAGTTTTTTTAGTATCTCACCGTCGGCGGGGTCATCAGCGCCGTCAGCAAGCTCTATTGAATTAAATAGCCTAAGTCTCGGGAAAAATCCACCGTCAACAGCGTCGATGGCGCCGTCAACAGCGTCAATGGCGCCGTCAACAAGATTTTCAAAGTTCAATTCCAGATTTTTGCAATTTTGATCAATTTTAAGCCTCGTCGACATTCGTTCAATTATTCTAGACATAAATTTAAGTGACTAAATGATGTACTAACACAAATAAACATTAACAACATAAAACATCACAAATATATACAAAATTTAAGGGTTACAATACACGTTAGATGATACATATAAGTTTGGTATTTTTTGAACCTTAATACATCAATTCAGCGTCGCAATCCAAGCCACAACACTCTAAACGCTGAAAACAAACATTTTATTCTTAATCTCAACTATACTGAGATCTAAAAGCAAAATTCAAAAGTAAAGCAAACACATAAGTTCAAATCAAATCACACACATAGACATATAGGTATTAAAGTAAATCTACTACTTCTCTGATTCAGTGTTTGTTTCTCCTATGATATCGCCCATCGATTGAACATAAACTAAGATGTTATAGAAGGGTCGGTATGGGAATTCTTCAATAGAGTCCTCTTATATCAATCCCATCTTTCTCATCAATTGTATCAAACTTCCTATGATATGTCTAAAGTGATCAAAATGCTCTTTCATCCTCCAGTCTAGATGATAAGAAAAATTAGAGATATTGTTAATTACATTCATAACATTTTGTACCTCTTTTTCTAGTTTCTTGATTATGCGCAGGATCACTAGTGTCTTATCCGGAACTAGAGGTTGAATAGGAAGTGAATTATGAGACGATTGATCTGTAATAATAGTCATATCATTCTCATCTTCATTGGCTCGGAACTTCTGGGTTGGGTCTAAAGGCTTCCAAGTTAGAAGTACCTTTTCCCAATTCTTATGAGATACTTGGAACTGACTGCAGAGTAAGAAGATAGTTGAAGGATGTCCAAGCCTATAAGTTGATCCATGAATGATCAGGCCCAAAATAGAATTCACAATTATCGATCCAATATCAATCGACAGTCCCATTTGAATATAGTAATTCAGAATAGCACTTTATTTAGTAACTTTACCGATCTTCATTGCAGGTAATAGTTTTGTAGAAATGAAGAAGTGTCAGTGTTTAGAAACAGGGTTTAGAAGTTGTAGCAGAGAAAATAACATACCTTTTTTTGAAGTTGAAATAATGGCAGACAGGAACATTCTCGATCATATATAACTCATTAATCCGTGCAAAAGTAAAATTTATCCATCTGCCTTGCAATAGATGACTCCCTAGTTGATTCCATGCAAATTATCAAAAAACTCCTTCACCACAGAAACAACTACGGTGGTAGTAGTGTAGCACAACACTTCCCATCATCATCGCACAATCATCTCTTCAATTACTGTCGAAGGATTGTTCAATCCTTGATTCATGAATCCTCTTTTTTTGATTAATGTCCTCTTTGTCAGCACTTTGTTGAAGATTCATTGCGCCTTAGAACTAATGAACTTTCTCCGGCTGAACACTCAAAATCTAGGGTTTTTTATAGGGAGTAAATCTGGCCTAAAACAACCAAAAACCAACATTTCAAACTTTGAAAATTGTCATCTTACCGTTCTTGTCGTCGGCAGAGTCGATGGCACTGTCAGAAATCCTTGAGAATTAGTTATCTGGACTCTTGGGAAAAACTCATCGTCGGCGGTGTCGAGCCCGCCATCGGCACCCNTCTTCAAGCCCTAAATCAAAATTTTTGTGTTTTAAGAGGAAGGGGATGATGAATAGTGGTGGTTGACTGGTCAAATTCGTGGTGAAAAGAGTTTTTTTGGTATCTCACCGTCAGCGGGGTCGTCAGTGCCGTCGGCAAGCTCTATTGAATTAAATAGCCTAAGTCTCGGGAAAAATCCACCGTCAGCAGCGTCGATGGCGCCGTCAGCAAGATTTTCAAAGTTCAATTCCAGATTTTTGCAATTTCGATCAATTTCAAGCCTCATCGACATTCGTTCAATTATTCTAGACATAAATTTAAGTGACTAAATGATGTACTAACACAAATAAACATTAACAACATAAAACATCACAAATATATACAAACTCCAAGGGTTACAATACACGTTAGATGATACACATAAGTTTGGTATTTTTTCAACCTTAATACATCAATTCAGCGTCGCAATCCAAGCCACAACACTCTAAACGCTGAAAACAAACATTTTATTCTTAATCTCAACTATACTGAGATCTAAAAGCAAAATTCAAAAATAAAGCAAACACATAAGTTCAAATCAAATCACACACATAGACATATATGTATTAAAGTAAATCTACTACTTCTCTGATTCAGTGTTTGTCTCCTGTGATATCGCCCATCGATTGAACATAAACTAAGATGTTATAGAAGGGTCGGTATGGGAATTCTTCAATAGAGTCTTCTTCTATCAATCCCATCTTTCTCATCAATCGTATCAAACTTCCTTTGATATGTCTAAAGTGATCAAAATGCTCTTTCATCCTCCAGTCTAGATGATAAAAAAAATTAGAGATATTGTTAATTACATTCATAACATTTTGTACCTCTTTTTCCAGTTTCTTGATTCTGTGCAGGATCACTAGTGTCTTGTCCAGAACTAGAGGTTGAATAGGAAGTGAATTATGAGACGATTGATCTGTAATAATAGTCATATCATTCTCATCTTCATTGGCTCAAAACTTCTGGGTTGGGTCCAAAGGCTTCCAAGGTAGAAGTACCTTTTCCCAATTCTTATAAGATACTTGGAACTGACTGCAGAGTAAGAAGATTGTTGAAGGATGTCCAAGCCCATAAGTTGATCTATGAATGATCAGGCCCAAAATAGACTTCACAATTATCAATCCAATATCAATCAACAGTCCCATTTGAATATAGTAATTCATAATAACACTTTATTTAGTAACTTTACCGATCTTCATTGTGGGTAATAGTTTTATAGAAATGAAGAAGTGCCAGTGTTTAGAAACGGGGTTTAGAAGTGTAGCAGAGAAACTAAAATACCTTTTTTTGAAGTTAAAATAATGGCAGACAGGAACATTCTCGATCATATTTAACTCATTAATCCGTGCAGGAGTAAAATTTATCCATCTGCCTTGCAATAGATGACTCCCTAGTTGATTCCATGCAAATTATCAAAAAACTCCTTCACCACAGAAACAACTACGGTGGTAGTAGTGTAGCACAACACTTCCCATCATCATCGCACAATCATCTCTTCAATTACTGTCGAAGGATTGTTCAATCCTTGATTCACGAATCCTCTTTCTTTGATTAATGCCCTCTTTGTCAGCACTTTGTTGAAGATTCATTGCGCCTCAGAACTAATGAACTTTATCCGGCTGAACACTCAAAATCTAGGGTTTTTTATAGGGAGTAAATCTGGCCTAAAACAACCGAAAACCAACATTTCAAACCTTGAAAATCGTCATCTTACCATTCTTGTCGTCGGCGGAGTCGATGGCAATGTCGGAAAGCCTTGAGAATTAGTTATCTGGACTCTTGGGAAAAACTCATCGTCGGCGGTGTCGAGCCCGCCATCGACACCCAAGGAAAAAATTTCCTAGTTTCGCTCTGGTCCGAATGCGTTCCAATTTTCTCTATGTATCTAATTTTTATGATGATCCAAAGGTAAATACAAGCAGTATAGTTCAATACTACCATAAACTAACAATAATTTCAAATAAAAACACTATTATCACAAAAAAATAAAAATAAAGATAACTATGAGTTGCCTCCCATAAAGCACTTGGTTTAACGTCGTCAGCCCGACCTATTCAAATATTATTCAGGTTGACTTACCATTAAAACCTCTTTAAAATTTGGTCTTTTACCCTCAAAATATGGCTTTTANCAAAAATAAAAATAAAGAAAACTATGAGTTGCCTCCCATAAAGCACTTGGTTTAAAGTCGTCAGCCCGACCTATTCAGATATTATTCAGGTTGACTTACCATTAAAACCTCTTTAAAACTTAGTCTTTTACCCTCAAAATATGGCTTTAATCCATGTTTATTTACTTTAAATCTAATCCTAGTCTTTTGATCTTCAATTTCAACAGCTCTGTAAGTAAAAACTCGAGTCACAGTAAAGGGTCCTAACCAACGAGACTTCAATTTCCCAGGGAATAACTTCAGCCATGTATTGTAAAGCAAAACTTCTTGTCCTGGTTCAAAGTTCTTCTGGTTAATCTTCCGATCATGCTTTTCCTTATAAATTATGTCATTATCATAAGATTCATTTCTTAATTCTTCCAATTCATTTAATTTCCTTATAAATTCAGTCGTTATCATAAGATTCATTTCTTAATTATTCCAATTAATTTAATTATAACAATCTCTTCTTACCACATCTTTCAAATTATAATTGAATTCTTTAATCGCCCAACATTAACTTAAATTATGTCGTTATCATAAGATTCATTTCTTAATTCTTCCAATTCATTCATTTGTAACAATCTCTTCCCACCAGCATCTTTCAAATTATAATTGAATTCCTTAATCACCCAATATGCTTTGTGCTCCAATTCTACTAGTAAGTGACAAGTCTTTCCAAAAATCAGCCTGTAAGGAGTCATTCCAATAGGAGTTTTATAACCAGTCCTGTAAGCTCATATTGCAGTATCCAGTCTAGTAGACCAATATACTATACTAGGGTTTACAGTCTTCTCCAGTATTTGTTTAATCTCTTTATTAGATACTTCAGCTAACCCACTGGTCTGAGGGTGATAGGAAGTAGAGATTTTATGAATAACGTTAAACTTTTCTGCCAATCTCTGAAATTATTTCTTCCTGAAATGGGATCCTCCATCAGTGATAATCACTCTTGGCATTTCGTATCTAGTGAAAATGATTTTCATTAAAAATCTTGAAACACTTTTAGCATCACAATGAGGTAAAGCTTGTGCTTCAATCGAATCTTGAAACACTTTTAGCGTCACAGCGAGGTAAAGCTTGTGCTTCAATCCACTTAGAGACTTGAAACACTTTTAGCATCACAACGAGGTAAAGCTTGTGCTTCAATCCACTTAGAAACGTAAGTCTACGCAACTAATATGTATAAGTTCCCATATGAAGGGATAAATGGTCCCATGAAATCAAATCCCCAAACATCAAAGATCTCAACTTCTAACATGAAATTAATCTCAACTTCTAACATGAAATTTAGAGGCATTTCATTTCTTCTCATAATAAGATCCTTACATTGTTTATATAAATAAGACTCATCCCAAAAATATGCTTTTGCATCATGAATGAATTTTCTTTGCTGTTGCAATGTCAGCATAGGTGGCAAAATATCACTTACAATATAATTAACAATATCAGCATACCATGGTATTTTCCACTCATTAATATTATAGAGTTG